>MJUU01061976.1:5764-28646 GCA_002080025.1 Modiolus philippinarum | reverse complement strand
ATCCGCAACTCCTCCTAAACCGCTTGGTACCTTCCAACCAAACTTGCAAGAATGTTTCAATATATATTGCAGATGTGCACCATGCATTTAGTTTTTGATTAATTTTGATTTTATTCAAATTTCTAGCAATGTTGGACTTTTTAGCTTATTGGAGTCATGGCTATATAGGGTATATACCTCCATTATCCTCAACTCCTCCTAGACCGCTTGGTACTTTCCAACCAAACGTGTAAGAATGCTTCAATATACATTGCAGATGTGCACCATGCATTTTGTTTTTCATTTATATTTTTTCAGGCTTTTTTTTAGCTTTCTTTGGACTTTGTCACTTTAGCTTATTGGAGTGATAGTACTATACCTCCATTATCTGCAACTCCTCGTAGACTGCTCGGTCCTTTCCAACCAAACTTGCCAGAATGCTTCAATATATTGCAGATGTGCAGCATGTATTTTGTGTTTGATTAATTTTTATTTTTTCAGATTTTGTGAAGCTATGTTTTAACTTAGTTTTAATTTGATTTTTTTCTGATTATTATTGGACTTTGTCAATATATAACAAAACAGGAATTCTTTAAATATATAGTGCAGGCGACACATGTGTTCCGCGGAACACCCATGCATTTTTAAATAAAAGACAACCGCCGAAAAGTGTTTTGATGTACATAATTAGAACTATTTAATGTATAGTACAAGTTGTAATAATAAAAATGATATTTCTGCATGAACAATAAAACTTATATTTATTTTTGTTATAAAACAACGGCAGTAGAATACCGAAGGAACAAAGCACAAAATTACACAAATCAAAGTCCAGAGCCAAGGCAAAAGCAAGAACACCAAAAGACGGAAGACCAAAGACACCACATGCCCACAAAACACACGAACGTTACATATACAACACAAAAAACTAAAGCACTAACAGTGTGAATCATGCCAAACATGTGATTTTAGGCTTGAATGTGTTTTCACATTTAACCATAGGGTGTTTCCTAGTGGTGGCCATCTTGGATGAGGTACTGACCTGCCGGATACCTTTTTGAAAGGAACCATATAAAGACCATTGTGACTGAGTTTAGTTATAATTGGGTCGGTAGTTTCTGAGAAGTTCTTTAAATTTATTTCCCATGAGGTCAAATGTTTAAACTATGTTCCCGCTGGGGCCATCTTGGATGAGATACGGACCTGCCGGATACCTTTTTGGAAGGGACCATCTAAGGACCATTGTGACTAAGTTGGGTAATAATTGGACTGGTAGTTTCTTAGATCTTAGGATGTCCTTTCCATAGGGTTCATTGTTAAAACTATGTTCCCCGTTGGTGGCCATCTTGGATGAGATCCCTTCCAAAATTGGTATCCGGCAGGTCCGTACGTCTTCTGGTAGTTTATGAGAAGAAGATCTCTGAATGTCTTTTGCTATAGGGTCCAATGTTAAAACTATGCTCCCCGCTGGCAGCCATCTTGGATACACCGCTGACCTAAAAGAAAACAACCTTTTTACATGGGACCACCCAAGGACTATTGTGGCCAAGTTTGGTTCCAATTGGCTCAGCAGTTTCAGAGAAGATCTTTGAATGTCTTTTCCCATAGGTTCCAGTGTTAAAATTATGTTCTTTGCTGGCCGCGGGTCATCTTAAATATAGCACTGATCTGAAAAACACATTTTTTGCATGGGATCCCATAAACACTATTGTGGCCAAGTATGGTTTCATTTGGCCCAGCAGTTTCAGAGAAGATATTTGAATGTCTTTTCCCATAAGATCAATGTTAACACTATGCTCCCCACTGGCGACCATCTTTAATATAGAGCTGATCAGAAAAACAACTTTTTGCAGGAGGCCACCTGAAGACTATTGTGGCCAAGTTTGGTTCCATTTGGCTCAGTAGTTTTGGAGAAGATCTTAACACGTGAATCCCAATATGGTCCAATGTTAAAACTATATTTCCCGCTGGCGGCCATCTTGGTTTAGATGCGAACCAAAATCAAAGTGCTGATAGCACTGCTGGGAGTGGTCACGTTCAAAAGTGGTTGTTTCAGAAAAAATTGATGGGTGTTTTAGCAATGCATGAAACACTATTTAGTTACAGACTCACTGTAGCCCTCTAGAAAGGGGAGAAAATCTGTCGGAACCCTGGTGAAAATCTGCACGCAGGAAAGACATTTTTAAATCTTCATGAACCAAGTACAATGCATCATAATTCATCATGTAGTTACTATGTTCAAATTAATACATGTACATGATAGCAAATATCTGTATAGATGCTAAAAAGTCATTTCGAAACTTTAATCATTTTTTTCAGCATTCCAAGCTTAAACATGTACACAAATAGCAACGATTAAATTACAAGTTCCAGTACTTTTCAATATCTTTCTAAGTTCAAACATTGCTAATCAAATTCAAAGTAACAATTTTGCAAAGCACATTCAAAGTTCTAGTATCGTTCAATGACTTTCCAAGTTCCAATATTACTTAATGCATTCCGAGTTCCAATATTTACATTTGTACATTAAAATTTTCTAAGATCAAATATCTTAATTTTCATAAAAGAACAAACAATTTTTTTTCAAATATTCTTTTTTTGATAATAATATAAAATTATAAAAAGATTGAAAAATAAAAGGTATTCCTTCATTTAAAACAAAACTGTTTTTTGAAAAGCTGTCATTAATTCACTTCCAAGTTGCAGCATTTTTCACTAACTTTCCAAGTTCAATTCTAAATAAACACATGCCAAATTTGGCTTTCCAAATTTCATTAAAAAATTTGTTTCTTTGACCCGATATTAAAATTCATATTTTAAAACTTATAATGAATTTTCAAAACAGAAAAAAATTTGGTTGTACAAGGTATTTGTTTATTTTGAACAAAACCATTTTCAATTTAAATATTTTGTTTAAGAAATGACTTCAACTATTACATAATGCAGGTAAATGACACGGACAATCTGATGTTGTTTACACAGTATCAAATTTCCTGAATATGAAAAAGAAAGGAAATGGGGTAAATGTCAAGATGTCAAAATGAATGAATGAATGAATGTCTGTCAAAAAAGTTCAAATCATCAACGTTGTTGATGTTTTAAATACAGGCAAAAAACATAAATACTGCTAGGTTGTACTTTCAACACTTTATCAGTTTGTTTTTTTTTTTAACAGATGTGATTAAACTTCTAATCGGCGACAAGCTAAAATATTTACATATTCGGGGGAACATAAGATATGCCAGATGTATTTTTAATTTTATTTCAATGATAAAGACATTTTTGTTGATTTATTACATAAAAACAAAGAGATGACATATGTAAAAAGGATGAAAAATGATTCTATAATGTAATATCTGTAAGCGAAAGAGGACCTATCTTTCATTTGTAATAAACCATAAAATTAGTCCGCTGCCTATTCACAACCTGTATTCATATTTTAAAACTTATAATGAATTTTCAAAACAGAAAAAAATTTGGTTGAGAAGTACAAGGTATTTGTTTATTTTGAACAAAACCATTTTCAATTTAAATATTTTGTCTAAGAAATGACTTCAACTATTACATAATGCAGGTAAATGACGCGGACAATCTGATGTTGTTTACACAGTATCAAATTTCCTGAATATGAAAAAGAAAGGAAATGGGGTAAATGTCAAGTTGTCAAAATGAATGAATGAATGAATGTCTGTCAAAAAAGTTCAAATCATCAACGTTGTTGATGTTTTAAATACAGACAAAACATAAATACTGCTAGGTTGTACTGTCAACACTTTATCAGTTTGTTTTTTAACAGATGTGATTAAACTTCTAATCGGCGACAAGCTAAAATATTTACATATTCGCGGAAACATAAGATATGCCAGATGTATTTTTAATTTTATTTCAATGATAAAGACATTTTTGTTGATTTATTACATAAAAACAAAGAGATGACATATGTAAAAAGGAAGAAAAATGATTCTATAATGTAATATCTGTAAGCGAAAGAGGACCTATCTTTCATTTGTAATAAGCCATAAAATTAGTCCGGTGCCTATTCACAACCTGTATTCTATATGGCTTCACTCTATTGATTAAATGAATGCGCCACAATGCTGTCTATTAGGTTATCTCATATCAAAGGAAGATGATCGCTTCGCGACCACTTCCTAAAACAACTTTTTTGTAGGGACCACCAAAGGACCATTGTGGCCAAGTTTGGTTTCAATTTGCAAAGAAGTTTCAGAGGAGAAGATCTTTAAAGAAAAGTTAACCTGAAGTCAGATGATAAACAAGCCTCACTTTGGCTTTTAATATGTGCTTGAACCTCCTTTTAATTCAAGATAAAACATACCCGTAAATGAAATAATTCAACAAAATACCACATCATGTAATTGCAATATACATGGGTTACACGCAAAAGAAATATATATCGAAATATCGGTGTAATTATATTGAGATAACGATATAAATATCGAGATAAGGATATAATCATATCGAGATAACGAAATAAATATATCGAGATAACGATATAATTATATCGAGATAACGAAATAAATATCGAAATGACGATATAGATATATCGAAATAACGAAATAATTATATCGAAATAACGATATATATATCGAGATAACGATATAAATTTTTTTTCAGGTCCCCTATGGGCTTCCGTAAAAAGGTGATTATTTATAATTTGAATTCCAAATTGTTAAGGAAAATTACGCCAAGGGTCTATATAAATTGTTTTCTGTGTAAAACAAGGAGTGCGCAGATGGCCGTCATTTCTGGTGAAACCATATAAGAGGAGTGTTTGCTTTTGAGACATATATAAACATAACAACATGTGGACAAACTTAAAATATTTCAACTTTACATGATAAATTGAGTTAATTAACAGAATGAATTCTAAATTGTTAGTTATGTCTGGTCTGGTAAGAATGCAAATCACTCACATTTGACGTGTAAATAATTTTTTATCCTTGACATAGAAATACTTTGTAAATATATACACAATATATTTTCCATCTTTATAAACACCCAGTAGAATATTCCATCGCCTTTTCCGATTTTACTCTGCCTCTGAAATCTTATTACAGAAAAAAATCTAGATTTAAGCTGGACAAAGGTTATGCTTTAACATTTTAGATTACAAGTAAACATCTATGCAATGACCGAAAACTACAATCACCTGTAGACAACCTCATGCCTCAATTCACAAGCAAACTGCACTATAAAACACTAATTTAGATTAAAAAGCAAAACACCGAGGTTATTGTGAATTTGAATTCTGCATATGCGCATTTCGACAACTTACGTCTCTTCGGTGCAGATAAAAATCAAAACGTTTGGAAATCCATAAACCGAAATGTGTAAAAGCTAAGAGAGAACAAATTACCAAAAGGATCTAAAAAGGAAAGCCAAAATCAGCTAGGGACAGAGCTATGCAAGAGGGAGATACTCCTTAGGTTTTAATGAAATTTTCTGCAATTTCGATATTCCAAGTTTTGAAATAAAATCGGTTTTCGGGCCAGCATCGAAGTACTGGCTACTGCGTTAACTAACGATAGGAACTCGGGATAGCCGGATTTGGTTCCAGCGGTAGAGTTAAACCGGTTTATAGGCACTCAAACTTCATCCTTCCCTGAAAAACCCAATATAGGTAGATTACTTACTCTATGACCACTATCTTGAAAAAGATATGAGTAATATATAATTAGTTGCATTTTAAAACGATATTTCTCTTGTTTAAAACAGCATTTGGCTCCTCTTTACAATAAACTCCATTACGATTAAATAGCATAGAACAAGTTGTAAAACATCAACAGCAATAATATCACAGAGAAAATTTTTCAAAATAATTCAGAGGCTTTTGTAAATACAAGAAGTGTGCACTTTAATAACTTGACAATTACTACATTAATTGTATTGCAGATAAAATAAAATTCATGGGATGACCAATTAATTGCTTACGGGACATCCATTTTAAGGGAGGGGGCTTGGGCGATTTTGCCAAGAAAATTTTTTTTATTTTCATGAAACTCTCGGACAAGTTATCTATTTTTAACAAATGTCACGTCAAATTATTAATTTGCATTTGCAATTAAAAATTATCCTTCAAATCCAAATTAAATTATCTTTTTACACGACAAAGAGGATTAGACTACTTATCTTCAATGGCACCAATATTAAATATTTCCTTTACACATTCGCCCAAGCCACCCCCGCGCAAATCAATGGTTTTCCCCTTAACATTTCCATGCATGTTATACGATCGTTTTGTATAACGTTGATCAAAGTTGATATGAACTTTTATGGTATTCAGTTTTAAGCATATATATTTATTCTGAAAGGTTTATGACATGATGTTGCTTAAAATCTTTAAATATTTTGTTAATTTATAACAATAACTTTTCTCATCATTATTGCAGGAGACAGTTTCAAACGCTATAACCAGCCAGATCCTATTGATACACATGGACACATGGAAAATGAATCAACTAGCTTAAAAGTGGTGAAAAAGAAGTTAAGGGAGGCATCTTTGCCATACCAGATTATAGATAATATTCTAGCATAAACAAAAATGAACGCATGATGCGTATAAATTACATTTTGATGTTGGCCTCGCCTGACTCACTCAAACAAAACTCAGCATTGGATAGAAGTTCACTACCTGAATGATTTTTTCTTGTCGGCTATTGTTTTTCACACAATAAATTCTATGTGACCCAGAAATATTGGACCCCCTTCAAGGTGGTATATGTAACTACATGTTATGACCAAATTAGGTTTTCAAGAATCAACCCCGGATTCGCTGTATGGCTGACATGCCCTAATACAACTAAACAATATCAAAGCTGTTGGTAACATAGCAACAATAAATTGTTGTTTTTTCCTGGAAGAAAAGGAACACCAGAATACCAAATACTTTTTATAGAAGTACAACCAAAGACTAACATATAGTTACCAAACAGAATAATCATTTTGTTAACTAGGACATTACACATGTACCATGTCAGGATTATTGGGCCGACAATTTTTCCGGTGTTTTCATCCTGATATGTTTTTGTGCCATGGACTTCGACTCTTAAGAACTCTTTTCGGCAATTTTGTTATTACCCACATATGTTTGGAAAAACTTGGACGATGATCTGGGTAGAGGTCTAATACTTAATGTTACTGTGAATTAAATGCAAAGGAAGTGCAAATGCGTACAGAGTTTCATATTAATTAACCTCAACCAAATGATAAACAAATGATAAAAATGACAGCGCTTGGAAACAGAAATCCGTCAAACAAATCAACAGATACAACAATAATCTATTGAACCTGATAAACGAAATTGAAAAGAAGGGTTTCACACATTTATTGATCATGGAAGATTTCAACTACCCCAATATTGACTGGGAAATACACAACTCTACAGGCGATAATACAAATACTATTGAACAAAAGAAAAATTAGCAAAGTTAAGAGGCTATATGACAAAGGAAAATTTACAAACTTTTAGAGGAAATGGTTGGGAAAGACAGGCAAAATTTACTGAATGCTTAAATACATTATGTGAACAAGAAGATAATAAAATAATATATATACCATGACTGTAAGACAACTAGGCAGAGGAAAGAATGATTTTCTAAAACACAAAAGGTAGTAAATGGTTCGAATTCTAACTGGAAAATGTCTCTTCCGGAAATCCACATGTCTTAGTTCATGGACCTCACCCTTTGTTATATGCTTATCTACTTACGGGAACATTTGGATTCAGAACCATACTTATTTGCTGATGATACAAATATATTTAGAGTTATTAAAAACTCTAGGATAACTCCATTATTTTACTAGAAAATGTAAGCTATATAGAAGATTGGAGTAAATATGACTGATAAGAATCGATCTAGAAAAATGCAAACATTGAAAGGGGAGGGGGAACACATTGAATCTCCGAAATCGATATACACTTTTAGGCCAGACAGTAAAAAAAATAAATAAATAAAGTGAATGGTATTAGAATACTGGTCGTTTCAAAGATCTTTTGATTATCTTTTATGCGAAATAGTAAATAAAGCCATAACATACACTTAAATATCTAGATGCTAAATCATTAAACTATGGTTCGTACATATTTAGACTATGCCAGCTCTGTGTGATCCCCATATAAGATTTAACATAAAAACTGATAAAATATAAGGATTTCAAAGGAGATTAATCAAACAATTTCCAGAGATGAAAGATTATCATATCCAGAAAGACCAAGAAGACTAGGCTTGCCAACATAAGCATACAGGAGATTAAGGAAAGATATGAGCGAAACTTTCATAAATTTATATTATGGTTATGGAACTAGCACAGTGGTAAAACTGCAATGTGAATCAAATATAAGAAAAAGTATAAGAACCAATACGGAAAAAATCTGAGGAAAGAATAGTCAAACAAAGAGAAAATACAAATCTGAGGAAAGAATAGTCAAACAAAGAGCAAATACAAATCTGAGGAAAGAATAGTCAAACAAAGAGCAAATACAAATCTGAGGAAAGAATAGTCAGACAAAGAGCAAATACAAATCTGAGGAAACACTCATTTGGTATAAGAATAGCTCAAATTTGGAATAAACTACAGGAGAAAATGGTAAGTGCTTCTAAGAGAATAATAAATGATTTTAAGAAGCTAATAGATAAACACATCATAAATCAGGACCTGTACTATGATGACTGTAAGACAAGTAGCAGTTATAACTCTGAGGGCGTATGCCCGATAGGTTATAAATTATTTGTACCAGGACCCTATGGTCAATGCAGAATTGAAGTTTGTAATAATTCAGGTGATGGTCTTTCAGGAATTTGACCCTAGATAATGAAAAAGCAGAATTGATGCAGGATATTATGATTACATTTAATGACATAATGGTACAAATATTGAAGAAATAGGAAGACACGTCCCAAAGTCCCAAATTAATATTCGCAAGACGAAACATTAGAATCTGGTGAAGAGGAACCCCAGGGATCGTGTACCGGAAAACATCAATAAGTATCAATGAATAAGTAGCATAGAATATAATGCAGTCGTCAAAGGAAATGAAAACCCATATAGATAACTCTTGAAGTACTGGGTTGAGCTTAGCTATTATCATTCTACCCATGATATGAAGAAGAAATCACGTCTTTATTCCATCTCGGAGCAGTCATTAAAGTTGAAACAGTCACACAGTATTCTAAATATACGGGAGTGTATTATTGTCACATATATATTTAGCTTTGAGAATTTGAAAGTTTGTCAACAATTCAGTTGAAAAATGAGTTTATAAACTGTCTTGGAATTGGAACATTTACAAAGTTCAACATGAAGAATTTTGTTTATTTTTATTGCATAGGTGTAAACAAGGTCAACATTACTATTTTTGTCATCTACTGAACACGACCCCCATCACAGTAATCTATAACCCAGTACGGAAATGTACTTTTAAATCTTATGTTAATCACAGGACACGACATTTGTTATCCATGGTACAGAGGACCGTTTCTCAGATATTTAGTACTGTTGTACCTCAGTATACGTTTTACATAGAAAAATATAATAGAATACTCTGATCATTTTTCTTAAAAGCCCAAAATGACAAACAGCAATGCAGTACTTGTAATAAGAGGCCTTCTATGACTAAAAGGGGTTTTCAATATTTTAGTACGTTAGTCAAAAATGCAATTACAAGATGGCCTAGTAATTATTGCAAAAACGGTTTTGCAGTTATGATCTTTATCTTCGTTGGTTAGACAGATTCGAAATGTCCATATTGTGGTCATCAGACAAACTATACAAATAAATTTGGCTTTAACCCTCTAATGCCCGCATATCATATTTGATACACTCTACCTGACTCGGGTAATCTGACGCTCAAAGCCTTCCGAAAAATTTTTGATGAAATCATTAGGCATTTTATAAATATCTTATCATTTTGCTACATGTAAAATAAAAAAAATCATTAAATTTGGAGGCCACTATTTTTCAGTAACCAAATTGAAAGTTGCAATGTGGGAAAAAAATAATAAAAGACGATTTTTGGACAGGGATTTACACCTAAGATCTGTATTAACACATCTGGCAATTTGGGCCTAAGCTTTCATAAGATACGTGTAGTCAACGATAATAATAGAGAGGTAATTTTAGAAATTTTCTTTTTTTTATAATAAAAAAACAACGAAAGGTACGACAAATGACTTTTTTGGCTCGAACTACGTTCCCTACCTCATTATAAAATCAAAACGCTGGGGCAAATGCTGGATTTTGGACCGTATCTGTTGTCAGTGTAAGTTTTATACCTTAAATTTGTGTTTGACGTCATTGCTGTGAGTAGTTTGGTTTCCATGGAAAGGAAGAGGACGGGATTTACATCAAAAATAGCATTTTTTTATATTATTGAATAATCAAATAATCTAGTGGTCTTGTCTACCGTTGTATGTTTTTACGTGGCATGCTTTCAAAACAATATCAATAATTTGCCTGTCCAACGATGAATATTCTCTCTACAACCTCTCTTCGATCACAGCGAACAATGTGCGTGAATGAACGAAGAATTGTGAGTGTGTAAAGGCACATTTTTGTAATTGACAAAGAAATCCCGTTGATAACTCTTTGAAGTTCAAAATTAATCACAAAAGAAATGTCCTAGAATAAACAATAAAAAGACTAGCCTTCTGGAGAAATACATGTTATAAAAATACTAGTAAACCATGATACAATAGAAAATCATGTTATAATACTTATCACATATGAGCAGTATACAGTATATATGGGCGTATGACATTTGCGCCGATTTTATAAATTTCAAATTTTTCATTTTCGCCGATTTCATTTTTTCATTTGCGCCGATTTTATTTTTCATTTGCGCCGAGTTTTTTTTATAAGATACAAGTATATTACATGTACTATGCATTAAAAAAAGATATGATGGTTAAACCTGAAAACAAGCGGTGTTAAAGTACAGAAAGTGTATTAATGCATCATTTGAAATTAACTTCATTTTCGGTATTTTGTACTTTTATTTTTGCAATAGTCTCGTACAATTTTGGAACTTCTGGGATCAAATAATGTACCCGGTAGTCACATTTTACACAAATATATATCAGGTTTCAAACAAAAATCTGAACATCATAATCCTCTAACGTCATGTTTTGGCGGGAATCGTTTTCGAATTACCTGTTTATCGTGAATTCTCGTGAGTCACATGACGAGACTTACAGACCCTATTGCAAAAGTTGAAAATTCCCAGATAAAAGTTGGAGCTTAAAAGTGGATATTAAAAAAAAATAACTA
This sequence comes from Modiolus philippinarum, assembly GCA_002080025.1. Lineage (NCBI taxonomy): Eukaryota > Metazoa > Mollusca > Bivalvia > Mytilida > Modiolidae > Modiolus > Modiolus philippinarum. The sequence continues at coordinate 17,381 of MJUU01061976.1, read as the reverse complement.
AAAAAAACCAAAGACTCAAATAATTCTACAATTCCTTTAAAATATTGGTTTAATCTGGCTACTATATGTTATTCGGGAATCTTCACAGGAGATACGGGTTCATATTCCCTGTCTGTGTTTTATATCTCCTGAGCCGTCAGGTGAAAGGGATATAGGGCACAGACAGGGAATATGAACCCGTATCCCCTGTGAAGCCCGAATAACTTTTATATTCTGCTAGAAGTGCTATCATTTTTCTATTCAAAGCGTTTAAAAATTGTGATTTTGCTAAATTGTATTTCACACAAATTAACAAGTAAAAAAATCGGCGCAAATGAAAATGATAATCGGCGCAAATGAAAAAAATAATCGGCGCAAATGAAAGAAAAAATCGGCGCAAATGAAATGCAAATCGGCGCAAATGCAAAACGCCGGTATATATATAAGTCTAAAATATTGAGCAACGGTATCTGTAAAATATACAAATGTTGTTAAAAATGAAGTGACAAAATATTCAGTCAACCAGAGACATATAATTAAAGAGATTGGCAACATGACGAATTCTCGTGAAATCGCGCCGCCATCGAGACTTCGATAAAACTCCCACTTCACCAAAATAAATCACAGATATCTCGATAATATAAGAAAATATCATAATAAAACTATCTAAACTCTACCGGCAAAGTAAAATACTTTCCAGTTTTCATAACTAGGAAGTTGTAATCACGGAAATAAAAGAGGAGTTTCAAAAGTAAACAAGGCACGCCACGATGTTCGTCGTCAGATTTCCACACGAAGGCTCCGCTTTATTTGCCAATATCTTTATATTTTGTGAATATTTTTAAATCAATTTTTCTAAACTATACCATAAAATAATAAAGGAATACAATTCTTTCTTCGGCTTAGAAATATGTCGTTTAAATTAAAAGAAGTTTAAGTTCTGATGTGGCCGTATCATGTTTGTTGTGATTAATATGGGGTGATAGAAGAGTTGCCAATCTCTGTAATTATATGTCTCTGAGTCAACAAATGACTTTCTTCGGTGTCTTAAACACTCTTTGATGTAATCGCGATTAATGATTACATGCCTCAACAATACTGGGAAATTGACTATCAAATATCAAAATATTTTTTCTTTCACACAGGTAAATTAGAAAATGTATCTCTGCTAATTCTACAATTAGCAGTGTACACAAAATGTTAAATAATTTTACATACAAGTTTGAAATTAAACATCTTACAGACTAATTATCTATGACAAATTAATAGTGTCAATTATAAAGATAAAAATATATAAAATAAATATCATTATAAAGTATAAGATATATTGGAACCCGAAGATCCTCCTTTATAGATGTATTGTTTTCTATTTATTCCGTCTGGATTCTTTGATCTTCACGTTGGGAATCAGAAGTGACTTTATACTACGGTCGTACCCTCGCTATAGTATAAAGGGTTGTCATATACTTTGAGTAGCGACATTCCTTGTCAAACGACATTGAAGCCTCTCAAGCAACCATTCTACAAACATCTCAACGGACACAGAAGTGACCTTAGTAAAATCCACTTCTGCCCGCGAGTCAACACTTCAGGTTGTCAGGTTGTGATACGTCATCGTAGGTTTGATCTAAGGTTGTGACGAGGTATGTGATGTATAGGAGCTCAGTGCAGATAAGCTGCGATGAAATATCGTATATAGTAGAGAGGATTCAATGTCTTTTGACAAGGAATGTCGCTACCCAAAGTATGTGAAAACTCTTTATACTATACCTATCCAATGGATAATATCGTGAGACATGGTACTGTGCTTGATAAATTATTTTATTTTACGTCTTTAGATCAGTCAAGCATTTTTAGATCTACAAATTTGAATCGGCAAATTTGTGGTAGTTCCCTTTCCGGAATTTGAACAATCGCTGTTGTGCATCTATGGCAACACCACATGAACTTTTCCTGCAAATCGTCTTAGGGGCCCGACAAACCTGGTCGTCTTACTGAAAACTCTTGATAAGCATTATAATGTGCTTTTTCGATCTCTTAAAAATCAATCATATATTCGTCCAAGGTAAAGGACAAACAGAGGGCCAGAAGGGAGAAATGATTAAGGGATATAACATTCCTCTTCACAACTTAAATGCTAATGTAAAGTTGACAAGCACAGTTAAAACATCGCAAACTTCCCTGTACGGAATAAACGATAATGTGGATAGAGATACTGCACATAGCTATATCGGCTACTCGTCAGTGCAGTTCGTATCAAAACATTTTGAAAATAATAATAAGAAGTTCCGTTGCACCTTCAACAATATACAATTATCATTTGTAAACTCAATAACTAGTATATAGATTAACAGCACGACAGTCAACTTTTTAACATAACTTACGAGACATGAAATTTATATAATCATTTATCAGTTTCTTCAATGGAATCAAACTTAAAGCTTCATTTCTTGCATTGAGATTCCTGATTACTACAATGTGCTATAAACCATTCCCTCGAATTATTATAGATATTTTATCTATTGTTAAAGAATGATTGCAAAATATTGTGAAGCTCTCATTGCTATTGTTGTAAATCAGATTCGGATTCTTAAAAAAATTAAAAGTTTTCTTTTGAATCTTAAAAGTTCAATTGAAATTCTGTAACATCAAAACCTCTGTAAAGTTTTCTCTATTCACTACTTAAAGCAAGATTACATCATCTTATTTAAGACAATGTTTATAATATACTGACGATGACATCACTAACATGCATGCTGTTACTTTTTGTTTGAAAAATACTTGTCGAGTTCCTTGCCAGGACGACCATAATGAAACTAGAAGATATATCCTGCCTTACGTACGCTACATGAAATCTTCGATTTACAAAGGTGTGTAAACGTTTATTACGCGTATGCAAACGTTAAAATTTGCATATATTTAAAAACCTTTACATAACTTTGTATTTATTTGACTTCGCTTTACGTCAAGTAAAGTTAATGTTTTATTGATCTATATAATCATACGGGCAGTTTTTAGAGACCGCAGTTTACAGTAATTATATCCCTCAAACGAAGTTTGGGAGACATATTGTGTTTAATCCGTTTCTTATTATTATTATTATTATTATTAAGTCACCCAAACAAAGTTTGGGGACTTCTTGTTTTTGCACCGTTTCTTATTATTAAGTCACCAAACGAAGTTTGGTGACTTATTGTGTTTACTCTGTTTCTTATTAAGTTTCCCAAACGAAGTTTGGGGAGACTTATTGTTTTTGTTGCGTTTCTTATTATTAAGTCTCCCAAACGAAGTTGGGAGACTTATTGTTTTTGTTGCGTTTCTTATTATTAAGTCTCCCAAACGAAGTTTGGTGACTTATTGTGTTTACTCTGTTTCTTATTAAGTTTCCCAAACGAAGTTTGGGGAGACTTATTGTTTTTGCTGTGTTTCTTATTTTTATTATTATTAAGTTGTTTTTGCTGCGTTTCTTATTAAGTCACCCAAACGAAGTTTGGTGACTTATTATTTTTACTCTGTTTCTTATTAAGTCACCCAAACGAAGTTTGGTGACTTATTGTTTTTACTCTGTTTCTTATTATTATTATTATTCCTCAATGGATTTTTCAAAGTTTGTCCAAACATTATCTCAGAGATGGGTATTCCAAACTTAATGAAACATTGCACCAATGTGGACAACCACCTCAAGATGTGCAAAAAGGTCTTTGAATTTCCAAAATCACCACGGTCATTGGTCACTTTGAACTTTGACCTCAAATCTTGTGATTGGAATATCTCAAAAACTGTACATAATGGCTGATTAATTGTTATGGCAAAATATTTATTAGGTCATGACGGACCTTTGTTACATTAGGACCGAAATTCTATGATGCATCGTTCAAGAGTTATGTCCCTTGAAAGTTTCGTCACCTCTTTTACCATGTTTTTTTTCTCGAAAACGGTAAAAGATAGAAACCTGAAACCTTTTCCATTCATCTTAGGTGATATGTGTTACATTTAAAAATGCCAAGGTCAAAGGTCATTGGTAACTTTGAACTTTGACCCTAGACGTTGTTATTGGATTATCTCAGAAACCATAATAGATAACTGATTAAATGTAATGGGGAAAATGTGTATCTTGTTGTGATCTACATTTGCTACATAGGGTCCAAAATTATCGGACCAACCGTTTTCTGTTTATGGACCGAAAACCAATTTTGATGTACGAATTTTTGTGTTTTTTGCTTATAGCTCAAATACCATTAAAGATACTAAAAGACATTCAACGTAAAAATGTTCAGGAAGTCTGGACCTCCAAAATGAGGTCAAGTTCAAAGGTCAAGGTCACAGCTCTAAAGCTTTATTTCGCGATAAAGTATCAACAAATGTACATATTAAGCTTGGAAAGTTGGTTTCATCAATGAATCAATCCAGTACATACACTAATGAAGTGTTAACCTGTGAATCAAAGTACTACTAACACTGATAGACGAAAAGATAATGAGTTTATGACACTAGTTCTTACATAAGGAATAGAAACAAACATTTTAAACACATCATTACAATCATTGGTGATAAATAAACAACACAGCATTTTTCAAAAGGGAATTGGGTACGGAATCTTGTTTGGGTGACTTGTGTTTGCATGCAAACATATCATCACTCGTTATTATTATTATTCCTCAAAGGATTTTTCAAACTTTGTCCAAACATTATCTCAGAGATGGATATTCCAAACTTAATGAGACATGGCAACAATGTAGACAACCACCCAAAGATGTGCAAGAAGGTCTTTCAATTTCCAAAATGACCACGGTCATTGGTCAGTTTGAACTTTGACCTCAAATCTTGTGATTGGAATATCTCGAAAACTGTAAATGATAGCTGATTAATTTTTATGGCAAAAATGTTAATTAGGTCATGACGGACCTTTGTTACATTTGGACCGAAATTCTATGATGCACCGTTCAAGAGTTATGCCCCTTGAAAGTTTCGTCACCTCTTTTAGCATGTTTTTTTTCTCGAAAACAGTAAGAGATAGGAATCTGGAACCTTTTCCATTCAACTTAGGTGATATGTGTTACATTTAAAAATGCCAAGGTCAAAGGTCATTGGTCACTTTGAACTTTGACCCAAGACCTTCCTTTTGTAATAACTCATAAATCGTAATAGATAGCTGATAACATGTAATGGCAAAAATGTGTGTCTTGTTAAGGTCTACATTTGTTGCATAGGGTCCAAAATTATCGGACCAACCGTTTTCGGTTTATGGACCGAAAACCGATTTTGATGTCCGAATTTCGTGTTTTTTGCTTATAGCTCAGATACCATTGAAGATACTAAAAGACATTCAACGTACAAAATGTTCAGGAAGTCTGGACCTTCAAAATGAGGTCAAGGTCAAAGGTCAAGGTCACAGCCCTAAAGCTTTATTTCACGATAAAGTATCAATAAATGTACATATTAACCTTTGAATGTTGATTTCATCAATGAATCAATAATGAAACCATTATGTTGCAACTTTCTGATGCAATCCAGTACACATACTTATGAAGTGTTAACCTTTGAATCAAAGTACTACTAACACTAATAGACAAAAAGATAATGAGTTTATGACACTAGTTCTTACATAAGGAATAGAAACAAATATTTCAGAACACACTAGTACAATCATTGGTGATAAATATACAACACAGCATTTTTTCAAAAAGCAATTGTGTATGGAATCTGGTTTGGGTGACTTGTGTTTGCTTGCAATCATATCATCACTCGTTATTATCCTTTTTCTTCCGTTTTCCGGCTCAAACTTGTCCACCTGATTTCTCGGACACTAGTGATCCAATCTTAACCAAACTTCACATGATGATAGAAACTTATCCCAAGATGTGCTTTCCAGTCTTGGAATTTTGAAAATGGCACCGGTTATCATGAAAAAAGTAAAAAAAGGCGGGAAAATCAAAGTGCTCAGAATTGGATGAAATTTAACATGAAGGTTGCCTAACATGTGAAGAAATGGGTTCCAGTCTCCAAGACTTCCAAATGACGACCGTTGCCATGGAAACGGTAAAAAGATTGTTAATTGAAAAGTGCTCAGAAATGCAGGAACTTTGATAGGAAGGGTGTTTAAAATCTGTGGATCTTATCTAATGCCTTTCAATTCTGATAAGGGAGTTCGTTTGGGAGACTTCTTGTGTTTGCATCCAAACGCAATTAATACTAGTTATTATGTCGCCCCAGACGTAGTCGGGACGACATATTGTTTTTGGTCCGTTTCTTTGTTATTATTATTATTACGCTTTCTTTCTTTCTTCCACCTATTTTTGTCCGGGCTTATTCTCAAAGATGCCTTGACAGAATTCATTCATATTTGGTACAAAGTTGAATCACCTTAACGAGATGTGCATGCAACAAAAATAATTTTCAAAATGGCCGCCATTTTCAAGATGGCTTCGTCAACACTTTAAATTTGTCTGATTTAAATAAAAATGACAAAATCTCAAACATGCCTTGACACAATTCATTCATATTTGACAAAAAGTTGGATCACCAAAAGGAGATGGGCATCACACAAAAAAAAAAATTCAAAATGTCCGCCATTTCCAAGATGGCGGCCAAAACACGTCAAAATTTTAACTTTGTCCGATTTCAACGAAAATTTATTTCTAGGTAGATTTTGACGCTGCGAACAAGATGGAAGCATCAAATTGGCTGTCAGGGGCGACATCAGCTATTGTTTGCAATTGCAAATCTAGTTATTATTATTATTCTTCTTCCGTTTTCCGCCGCGACTTTGTCCACCAAATGATCCAATCTTGACGAAACTTCACATGATGATAGAACCTTATCCCAAGATGTGCTTTCCAGTCTTGGAATTTGGAAAATGGCACCGGTTACCATGAAAACAGCAAAAAAAGGCGGGAAAATCAAAGTGCTCAGAATTGGATGAAATTTTATAGGAAGGTTGTCTAACATGTGTGGAATGGGTTTCTGGTCTCCAAGACTTCAAAATGGCCACCGGTTCCATGGAAATGGTAAAAAAGGCGGGAAAACCAAAGTGCTCAGAATTTGATTAAATTTTACAGGAAGGTTGTTCAACATGTGTAGAATTGGGTTCCGGTCTCCAAGACTTCAAATTGTTGACCGTTGACGTGGAAATAGAAAAAAGGCGGGAATATGCAAAGTACTCAGAAATGAATGAAATTTGATAGGATTGTAATGTTTAAAATCTGTGGAGCTCATCTAAAGCCTTTGAATTCTGATATGGGAGTTCGTTTGGGAGACTTCTTGTGTTTGCATCAAAACACAATTAATACTAGTTATTATTATTATTATTCCTCAATGATTTTTCAAACATTGTCCAAACATTTCCTCAGAGATGAATGGACCAAACTTTATGAAAATTGGAACCATTGTAGATACCGACCTCAAGATGTGCAGGAAGGTCTAAAAATTGCCGAAATGACCACGGTCATTGGTCACTTTGAACTTTGACCTTAAACATTCTTATTGGAATAACTCTGAAACCGTAAAAGATAGATGATTAAATGTAATGACAACATGTTTGTTAGGTCATGACGGACATTCGTTACATTTGGACCGAAACTCTATGGTCAACCCTTCGTGAGTAATGCCCCTTGAAAATTTCGTCATATCTTTAAACACGTTTTTTCTCGAAAACGGTAAGATATAGAAACCTGGAACCTTTTCCATTCAACTTAGGGGATATGTGTTACATTTAAAAAATGCCAAGGTCATTGGTCACTTTGAACTTTGACCCTAGACCTTGTTTTTGTCAAAATACAAAATGTTCAGGAAGACAGGACCTTCAAAATGTGGTCATTGTCAAAGGTCAAGATCACACCCCAAAACTTTATTTCATGTTAAAATATCAATAAATACACATATTAAGCTTGGAATATTGGTTTCAGTGATGAATCAATAATGAGAACATTATGACGCAACTTCCTTTCTGACGCAATAAAGAAAATATTTTAACCTGCGAATCAAAGCACTACTAGCACTGATAGACGAAAACATAATGAATTTTAAACACTAATTCTGATATGAGGAATAAAAAAATAAACTCCGAAAACATTATTACAATCATTGGTGATAAATTAACAACACAACATTCTTTCAAAGAGCAATTGGGTATGGAATCTGGTTTGGGTGACTTGTGTTTGCATGCAAACATATCATCACTCGTTATTATTATTATTATTATTCCGCCTCAACAATTATCTTGTCCAACCAAATTCTAAGAGATCACTTGCCCAATCATAATCAAACTTCACAGGTAGATAGATCACCACCCGAAGATGTGCACTTGGGTGTTGAAATTTTCCAAATGACCACCATCATTGGTCACTTTGAACTTTGACCCCAAATCTTATTATCAGATTAACTCGGAAACTGTAAAAGATAGCTAAAACAATGTAATGACAAAAATGTAAGTTAGGTCATGACCAACATTTTTTACATTTGGACTGAAACTCTATGGTCAACCGTTCAGGAGTTATGCCCCTTCAAAAATTCATCATATCTTATAAGTATGTTTTTCTCAAAAACGGTACGAAATAGAAACCTGAAACCTTTTCCATTGATCTTAGGTGATATATGTTACATTAAAAATGCCAAGGTCAAAGGTCATTGGTCACTTTGAACTTTGACCCTTGATGTTGTCATTGGATTATCTCATAAATTATAATAGATAGCTGATAACATGTAATAGCAAAAATGAGTATCTTGTTAAGATCTACATTTGTTAGATTGGGTCCAAAATTATTGGACCAACCGTTTTGGGCCTATGGACCAAAACCCAATTTTTGATGTCTGAATTCGGGTTTTTTGCTTATATCCCAAATACCATTGAAGATACAGAGATATTCAATACAAAAAATGTTAAGGAAGATGTGGCCTTAAAAAGGAGGTCAAGGTCAAAGTTCAAGGTCATGGCCAAAACTTTTATTTCACGTAAAAGTATCAATAAATGTACATATTAAGCTTAAATTGTTAATCAATGATGACGCAACTTCCGGGAAAGAGCTAGAAATTGTTTTTAACAATTGACGTAATGGTTTTCTCAAAAATTGGTGGTCAAAATTCAATGAAACTGATGTATTTCAATGTAATTTAAAATTTTTATATAATTGCACACCATAGAGGCGTTACTTCATAATATGAAAATAGGAATGATTTTTCTGATGCAATCACAAAGTGTTTATAGGTTAATCATAACTACCAATATCAATGATGGACAGAATCATGTTGAGTTTTAAATCCTTAATTCTTAAATCGAGGATTCATTATTCCTTCAAAGAACATTAAAGAATTAATTCTGATTGGGCGACTTCTGTGTTTGCTTGCAAACACGTTATTACTCGTTATTTTTCCGCTTCTTCTTGCCATCATCTTGTCCGGTCCAATTCTCAGAGACTACTAGCCCAATCACTACCAAACTTCACAGGATGGTAGATGTTCATCCCAAGATGTACATTTGGGTATTCAAATTATCAAAATGACCACCACCATTGGTCACTTTGAACTTTGACCCCAAATCTTATTACTGGAGTAACTCGGAAACTGTAAAAGATAGCTGATAAAATGTATGACAAAAATGTTAGTTAGATCATGACAAACCTTCGTTACATTTGGACCGAATTTCTACGGTGGACCGTTCATGAGTTATGCCCCTTGAAAATTTCGTCACATCTTTAAGTACATTTTTTCTCGAAACGGTTAGAGATAGAAACCTGAAACCTTTTCCATTCAACTTAGGTGATATGTGTTACATCTAAAAATGCTAAGGTCAAAGGTCATTGGTCACTTTGAACTTTGACCCCACACCTTGTTATTGGATTATCTCCGAAACTGTAATAGAAAGCTGATTAAATGTAATGGCAGAAATGTGTGTCTTGTTGAGATCTACATTTTTTACATGGGTCCAAAATTAATGGACCAACCGTTTTTGGCCTATGGACCGAAAACCGATTTTTTATGTCCGAATTTGGGTTTTTTGGTTATAGCTGAAATAACATTGAAGATACAAAGAGACATCCAATACAAAAAATGTAAAGGAAGACGTGACCTTCAAAATGAGGTCAAGGTCAAAGTTCAAGGACATAGACAAAAATTTTATTTCACATAAAATTATCAATAAATGTTCATATTAAGCTTAAATTGTTGATCAATTATGAAAATATTATGACACGACTTCCGGGAAAGACCTATCAATTGTTTTTCGAACAATTGACGTACTAGTTTTCTCAAAAATGGGTGGTCAAAATTCAGTGAAACTTGTATGTATTTCAGTGTTCTTTAAAATTTTGATATAATTACACACCATAGAGGAAATGCCTTGCTTCATAATATATAAACAGAAATGATTTTTCTGATGCAATCACAAAGTGTGTATAGGTTAACAAAAAAAAACTGATATCACTGATAGACAGAATCAGGATGTGTTTTAAGACACTAATTCTTAAATCCAACACTGATTGTTCTTTCAAAGAACATTAAAAGAATTAATTCTGATTGGGCGACTTCTGTGTTTGCTTGGAAACAGATTATCACTTGTTATTATTTGTTTTTCTTCTTTCTTCCGCTCAATTCTTGTCCGACACGTTTCTCAGAAACTACTGGGCCAAACTTCATGAAACTTCACAGGAATGTTGGCCTACATGAGTAGATGTGCAGAAACCTTTCAAAATTTTCAAAATGGCCGCCGTTGCCATGGAAACCGAAAAAAGGCGGGAAAATTCAAAGTGCTCAGAATTGGATGAAATTTTACAGGAAGGTTGCCTAGAAGGCATAGAATTAATTTTTGGTCCTAAAATTTTCAAAATGGCGAACGTTGCCATGGAAACGGAAAAAAGGCAGGAAAATTCAAAGTGCTCAGAATTTGATGAAATTTTACAGGAAGGTTGCCTAGAATGAATATAATTGTTTTTTGGTCTTAAAATTTTCAAAATGGCGACCGTTGCTATGGAAATGGAAAAAAGGTGGGAAAAATTGAAATGCTCCAATTTGGATGAAATTTTACGGGAAGGTTGTCTGACATGTGTAAAAATGATTTTAAGTCTCAAAATTTTTAAGATGACTGCCATTGCCATCGAAAAAGGGCAGGAAAATTCAAAGTGCTTCAATTATATGAAATTTTACGTGACAGTTATCTGACGTGTAGAAATTAATGTTTAGTCTTAGAAATCTCATAAATTCTGCTGTTGCCATGGAAACTGTGGAAAACATTAACAGTGTTCGTTTGGGGGACATCTGTAACGCTCTGCGTTACAATAAGCAATATTTGATGTTACGTTTGTAGAGGATAAACAATATTTATGCTTCCAATATATTTCGACATTGTTCAAATCTAACGCAAATGTATCTGTTTGTGTGGGTATTTAATAAGAAATATATGCTATTTGTTTACACATATCTCAAATTATACCCAAAGCGTTCTTAAATGTTTTAATTTGCCTAACATTTATCTGTAAATTTATTTGTAAATTGTGACGTTCCCCATTGTAATTGTAATTGTGGTTACTATAGCATAATAAAGTTCCACTGATGAAGGCCGGCTTACCGATGTAAAATGAAGAGATTTTATTTATTTACTTCAATTTGAGATTTTTATATATATATATATATATATATATATATATAT
>MJUU01061975.1:12991-27813 GCA_002080025.1 Modiolus philippinarum | reverse complement strand
TTTTAATTATACATGTGTATAAATGTCTCTGTGGACTCACGTAAAAAAAGAGTGAATAAAATCAATGTAAACAGTCATATACATAAATGGGAAAATTTGATAGTTTTATATATATTTTTTATTTACTTCAAACAATTTCTTTTTTTTTAAATGAATCTGTTATTGAATCTGTTGGTGTTAGTGATATGTTGTTATCGGAAACATGAGAATATATTTTTCCGGTAGTGACATATATTTTACTTTTTAATTTAAACCTATACTGTATGAGTACCAAAACAAATAAGGAAAACTTAGATATGGTCATATCGCTTGAAGAGTGAGACTTAGTTTTCCATTTAAACTCAGTCTTTAAAAGGAACAAACCAATTTTTTTATGTTTTTATATACTTCATTTTTCATATCTACTTTGAAGAATATACTAGAAGAAAATTAGCATTTAAATACGATTTGAATAGTAAGAATTTAAGATTTCAGTTTCAAATTATCAAAATGAACATAACTAAATTGACAGTAAATTCACAGTAACTTCAGTATTTAGTTATTTACTTCATCATAGCTTTTGTGTTGCGACATACACAGTTAATGAAGTTTTGCATTATAATTGTTAAATAACTATTAAAATTTCAATTTTTAGATTTTTAGTCTGTAGTTTAAATTCCATTTTTAAACACGACCAAAACAAATAAACATGATGTTTTCAGTGACGAAACAGTTGGTTTTTAATTTACCAATTTAGTAGAACTTTTGGCCTACTTTACCCTACATAAACGGAGTTCAAATCATATTGAGTCACTTAAATTGAATTTAAGTAGCTAAAACTAATTTATGAGAATCAAAATTTAGTTAGTTTTTTTTTTGTGGTTCGCGTGTACATTAAATCTATTTCAGAAGATTTTTTTTTACCTAATGAGAAATCATTACATCTTAAGTATGATTACCTACCTAAATTGAATCACTTACTCTACTGAAAAATATTTCATTTGCAAATACACAATGCTAAATTAAAGGATATGGAGTAAATGCACATGAGACAAAGTCACTATAAATACAGGGTAAAATCACAAGCAAATGAACAACGCTTTTATTGTTGTTCTTCATCTTAATTAGTTATTGTTAAACATATCTTTATTAGTTATTCAAACTCAAATGGTCATCTCCATACCCAGATTACAACATACAGTTCATAGTTGCAAAAATAACGTCAAATGTAAATAACAGAATTAATAAATATTTTAACACAAAATAAGAAACAAAATCGCAGTAAATATTTCAGTCTATACTGAATCGTTCCGGGTGCTGACTGAACAGTGAATTTATCCTCTGAGGTGTCTAGATGAGTATTTAATTGTCTACTACGTCGGTTGCCATACAAACAGCATTAAAGAAACAAATGAATGCTATCTTCTGTAGGCCAACCACAGTTGCAAATTTTGCCATGGATCAGCTTTTAAAGTGCTACTCATATTACGCAATCTATTATGTATTATATTTAACTTTCTTCTGATTTTCCAATACCTTTTAATATTTTGTACAGAAGGGATGTTTTTAAGTCTTTCATGCAAACCATTCAAACACGTAATGAATATTGAAAATATTATCTGGCGAATATTTCAATACGAGACCGGGGGTACACATAGTTCGAACCATTACTCATTTTATATGTCATCGTGGTACCAACGACTAGTGTTAAACTATCATTAAGAATAGTTTGTCAATCAACCAAAATGAAAACGGTGAAAAATTCAAAATTTTCGTCATTTACGGTGGTCTTCCATTGGTTCCTATCAACTTTCAAATTAAAAAGATTCAATACTTGAATATCTGGGAAGGTAGGTAACAACCATGGAAGCTTCATGTTGAATTTTGTCTAATTCGTTACAACATTGACTATACATCAATCCCATAAATCAGATAAGTATTCAAGAAATGATAATATATATGTATGATGAATGTTTTATTGGAGTTTGATTTGCCAAGGTGAACTTCAGCCTACGCAATACTCCAATAAATAATTGTCTGGTGGCATCATAGCAAGCATAATCTTTATGGGTATTCAACTTACAGTTCGACGACATAAATAAGCTCAAGTGTGTTTATCTGTTAAGCATTTCTACCCACTGGTTATTAAATATTTCATTTACATTGTGTTTTATTGGTAGGTGTTTGATTTTTTAAGTATATAGCTTTTGGTTTGGTATGGTTAAACTTTAGATCTATTGTGTAAGTTTTCAAGATCAGAGTTGTTAGTATTTGTATCTATAAATGACTATTATATGCACAACCTAATCATGTTTCGTCAGTAAATAATCTTGTTAAACAAACAAGGTAGTTTGCTATATCATTAATAAAAATTAAACAATAAAAGTCCCCAAAACAGATCCTTGTGGTACACCTGCATTTATGGTAGATTCTAAAGACGTATAATATTTTTAAAACGCCCTCTAGGACAGGGCCATCTGACAGAAGAAGCTTTCAAAATTTAAAAATTATCCAAACTATTCAAAATTTATAATATATGAAACGGAACTGAGATGGTATCAGCTATTAATATATATATATATATATGAAAAAGAAAGGAAATGGAGTAAATATCAAGGAGACAACATCCCATATCCAGGTTAAAACGACGAAAATCAAAAAATATATATATTTTACTGGGTCCGTGTTGTTCATTTTTTGCATATGTGTTTTCATTTTTCTTTTCTGTGCCCTGCTCGTGTTATTTCATTGTTTCTTTGTTTTTCCGATGTTGCCATTGTCCTTAGATTGTTCGTTTAGACTGAAGGTTCGGTTTTCACTTACTTTTCAACATGTGATGGCTGATAACATTTGCCCTGTAACCTTTCCCAACTTCTGGACTTTCAAAACGCATAGAACATCAATTCTGGTGTTGTATTTGTAGTATTTGTGTGTTTTGTGGGTATGTAGTGTCTTTGGTCTTCAGTCTTCTGGTGTTCTTGTATTGCGTTGTCCCTGGACTTTGATTTATGTAATCTTGTACTTTGTTCCTTGGGTATTCTATTACCGTTGTTCTAGTAATTATCATCTTATTTAAGGATTTGATAGTTCTTATTCAAAACCTAGTAGTTATTTGATTTGCGTCATCCATGTTATTTATGGAACTAAAATATCTTTAGAAGAAATTCACTAACGATAAGTTCATTATGTTTTGATGGTATTGAGCTAGAATTAAATTAGATGAACCAAATTCTTTCAAAATTTTTGTAACTAAATCACAAAATGATTGAGAAATGGCACTGGCATCAAGTACACTATCAAAACCTAGGAAAAGGAAAAACTGTTCTTTTGTATATTTTATCATGTTTCATNCTTTCCATTAAGCCACCGCTTTAAAAAGAAGAAAACTATCTGATTTTACAAAAACAAGAAAGGTATTTCCCCTCTGGAAAATACCTTTAATAAAGAAGAAATCAAGGTGAAATAGACAACCGACTAATCGAGTTTTGATTGCCACTCGAAAAGGGGGAAATGGGTAGGGCCAGGAAATTTAGCTTTCTATACGACACCTAGTGATTCTGCTCTCCTTAGAGAAATATAGAAGGGTCTTTCAGCTGCATGGCCCTTGGCGTTTCTTCACACAGTTTGGCCACAATGGTACGCAGTCAGGTTTTCCGTAATATAACCTAACTTCCATGCATAACAAAGGCTTGCCCTAACCACAGCCTGGTCGCGAGCTCGGCAGCTTTGTAGCCGGTTCCCCTGAAAACCGATTAAGGTGAGGGTATAACAACAGAAACTCACTTAAAAGTGCCAACTTAGTAGATAATAGACAAACCAGGACCTAGCGTTGCTCAACCTGTGGTCCACGTTCCCAGGCAGCTCCAAGTCCCTAGGCAGCGAGGAGGACAGTGTTACGATAGTTGTAGACGATGACGGGAGTTTTCAGATGATAGGAGAATGCAGAACGAAATAATTATTTTATATCGTGTGTATATTAGCATACGGAGTTATTTTGTACTCTTATTTAATTTTTCGTAGTTGTTCCAAAATCCATGTTTTTGTATCATTGCCATTAAGTCCTAAAGGATTAACTCCATGAACTAGTTAATAAATTAGAGATAATTTATTTAAGCCTTATCAAAATCAAATGTAATAATTCACATAAGTTACCGTGACATTAACAAACCTACGATGGACGAATACTGAAGGAACAAAACACAAACATACAATAATCATAGCCAAAAGATAAGGTAAAAACGAAAACACACGTTATATCTTCAATGATGTTATTGTGACGGCCATATAATTTCTTGAGGGATGAAATTAATATAGGCTGAACAAATCCTTTACTAAGCGGCCTTTCGGACAATTTTTTACTCTGTTAAAAAATCAGTGTACAAACGACATGCTCGACAGTAACGAAATAACGATAAAATGTAAACTCCATAGGCTTGAAAGGTAGGTATATAAATTATATCCTCCATTTTGTCATTTTAAAAAAACAAAATTGGTTTCAAGTATTTAAGCCGGCATGATATCCAAGTTGAAATTGGTCAACAATTTTCCGGATGATTTCTATCTGCTGTGTCTATCTGGCTCTTGACAATTTTGTTATTATGCCCATTTGCATAATTTTCTTTAAACATTCTTTACTACTTACACCAACAATAGGAAATTTCCAGAGACATATTTTATAGAGAGCTACATTTACTTATCAGCCAAGTTAAGTTGGCCTGTCTGGTTAATATAAAAGAAGAGTGACCGTGCATGGAGTCGTACGGTTTAAAATATTTTTTGAATCTTGATGTCATACGCAAGCTTAAGGCGTTAATGTTTATTCTTGTTCATCAAAGAAGAGACTTGGTTCTTGCGAAGTTTGTCCCCTGGGTAATGATAATTCTCTACATCAATTCAGCAGTTGGTAGAAAGAGATCTTTATATAAACATTGTCCCAAATTTGGTGACTAAAGTTATGGCAGTCCAAATGGGATCTGCAAATAAATAATATACTGCATGGAATACAGTCAGACGTCGGTTCCTTCGGTATCAACCGTAGGGAACAGGTAGTGTTGCCCCGATGTCGTATTGGACACACTAGAACAACACATAGTTTTATTCTAAACAGTAATGATCGACCTGAACGTATTCCATGCAACTGTCGTTATACAATTCAACATGTTTTAACGTGATTTTTATTTTGCTGATTGTCTGAAAGACCTATTTACAAACGTCGCTGGCGATAAAATCGTTCAATTTTTGAAAGCAATCAATTTATTTAGTAAGATTTAAATGGATCAATTTTAAACAAGTTTCTAATTTCTAATATTGTTACTGTTAAACAAAAATTTCTTCTATAATTTATTTACATTTTACACATTTGTTTTGCTTGTATAGAGCTATGTGGTTTTGTATTGATGTTTTATGTACTATTATTTATTTAAATTGTTCTATATACTCAACAGTTCTCGCCACAATATAACTGAAATATTGCTGAAGTTGGCGTAAAATATCAATCAATCAATCAACCAAGTTTGGAGACAAAAAAGATATTACCACAGGATGTATAACTAACAAAATACCGGTAACTGTTAATTAAATTTCTGCATATGCGCATTTCGACAACTTATGTCTCATCAGTGCAGTATATCATGTGACAAACACTTTTGTTCAATTCAATGTCATAAGTTGTTCCACACTGCAATAGGGATATATGTGAATACTGAGGAATGACAATGAAATAGTCTAGAAAAAAATTAAATTTATATTGTTATATTTTTCATGGGGTGTTTGTTTTTTATTTTTGAAAGAAATGCTCTATTATGGAGACCAGTCGGCCAGCCTACTGACACAACATGTATTCTTATACATGTTATATTAGGGCCGAACGTGAGGGGAAGAATTGACCATACGCTTTGTGTTCCGATTAACTTGCCTCCCTTTACGCATTGTTTACAATATTTCATTGTTCGCGTTCGTCATCAAAACATCTTTCTAGTTCTTGAAAACACGATTTTAGATCTTTTTAATCATAATACAATTACAAAATTCTTTTCCTTTATAATTTCACCGTACAATTATTTCCATGACAAATGTTTGACTGAACATAATAATTTACGTTAGGCATACTATCGGGTTTGTATGAAAAATACAACAGCTGATGTAATACTTATTTTGACAGGAATTTCTTGTATCGGTAGGGTATTAATTATCATTTTCGTCACTAAGAAATTGGGATTGTATTCTCCGTGTTGATATTTCCAAGTTATACCGTCTTGTTGAAAGTTATAACCACAGAAATGACATCCGTGTACAAGACGATAACAGGTTCGAGGGGAACGTACCAATTATAAATTAGCGCGGGGAAACCCTTGAGTTTTCAAAGTCCTAGTAAATGACATCAGATAATGTAGCCCCTCATTACTCAAAATGAAATTCTACCTCTCATTTAATGCTGAGAAAACTTATTACTGCTAATATACTATTGTTGTTTTTGTATCACTTTAATATTTGACACTGTATTTCTGAACTAATGAAATGACTAAGGTCACGGTGAGGGTAGCTGAGGTGTCTAAAACTGAGCAGCTATTTTGAGCATTTAAGCACAAAATCCATTATTCAATAAAAATGATGTCTACATGATCTTGTAGGTCTTAAACACAATCATTTAAATAAAATACATATCAAGTATCAAGTTTGTTTGAATAATATTGCATATTTGCCAAAAATTCAGTTGTATCAAAGAGAGATAATTATATACTAAAATACCATGGAATAGGTAAAGATTTCTAAGTTTTTTACTTTAATTAAGTTATCTGTCCTTTCTGGAAAAGCGAACGAATTCTTCGTGTTTCATGATATCAAAAGGTCCGTTGCATATCTTTGTTATGTTTTTAAATAGGAGCTCTATGTCATATCAATAAGTTTGGAAAAAACTTGTATGTCTGCTTATAGAAAATACATGCCCTTGAATTGTGATAAATTTCTATTTTCCATATACCTCTATTGAAAATATAGTTCGAAAAACCAAACTTTGCCAATATCTAGAACTCTGTATCTTTTTTGTTATATCCGTGACCCATAAATTGTTTTGCATATTTATATAGCATATTATTTAAAGTTTCATTGTTCAAATTATTAAAATATTCTTATATCAGAAATGAAGACGCCCCCAACTACCTTAAATATACATCAACAAAATTTTCCCCTAAATAAGCAAACTGGCAACCATAAATGGCTTGAATTTGAAATTTAAAAGTCAAAAAATGCATGGCTTCAACAAAATTTCCTTACACCTATTCACTTTTTGAAAGCTGAGGAAAATTACGTTAGTTAGTAAGCCGTTGAGCTGTGCAGGCGTGTTTTTCTAAGCTCCTGTGAATTAGGATTATTCGTAATGGATTATATCTAACAGAACATATGTACATATCTCTAAATTGTAAAAATGACATCTTTTATTAGTGAATTAGGTCATTTATTTGATCCAACATCTTTTTCCGATTCTGAAATTTTAACACGCACTTCAATTCAAGCCAATAAGACGATAAAAAACAAAAAGATTTTACCAAATGAAGAAATCACTACAGATTACCAATTTGATCATTTTGATGAGGATGGAAAAGCCATTAAGTACCATGTAATGTGAAATTTGGGATAACGTTTAGACAGAAGAGATTTTTGGATTAACTCTTTTCAAAATGTAATGCCATAGTATTTTAGCGTAGAAAAAAATCACTCAGACATGCACTACAAATTCATTCTAAATATAAAGACAAAAATGTCTCAAAATTTATCAGTACAATTTTTTTTTACCAGAATGTTACGGTATTAGTTCTGGGAAAACACACTTGTACAGAATGGAGCGAGAAATATTTCAATAGAATCAAAGAAATGGTAAATAAAACCGAACAAGAGGTAAGGAATCCTCCTAGAACAACATCTTTTGACATCAGTCATACCGACTCCCACGTAAACTCTATTGATAATGGTGATAGTCTTACGAATTTAAAAGAATTTATGCATGAAAACCTTGAAAATCAAAATAATACTGTCATGCACAAATCATCTGACAATCTTGACAAAACAAAAAAATAACAAAAATACTGTGGCATATTTGTTAGAAAATATTAATGAATATTTAATGAAATTGACAACACAAAATTCAAAATTTATGGAAAACATCAAAACAAAAGGACTTGAAATCCTTAAACAAAGAAATGTGTGTGAAAACTTCCAACAAAATGAAAAAAAGTTCTCCAGGCGCAAATTGCAAATCTAACTAGTGAATTGGAACTTTCGGTTCAGACGAACAAAATTCTTCAGGAAGAAATTGTCATTTTGGAAAAGAGAAATGCTGCAATTGATTCTGTACGCACTCCAGTGCGCAATTCAAAGTCAAATTCATTAATTAAGCGTGGGATCAACATCAACACCAAAACCAGTGAATAGGAAGTATTCGAGTTCAACAAAATTTAATGATAAAAATACCGAAGTTGAAGCTTAAGTTGCGTAATAAAAGAAATTCGAACAATAATATTTCATTTTTGGGAAGCTCTATTACCAAAGGCATTAAAGCATCGAAGTTGAGCGACAAAGTTCATGTCAAAACATATAGAAGTGCAACTGCGAATGACATTGAGGAAAAAATGATGAAATTGATTAAACACCTTTCCCTGTCCTTGTTCTACAATTTGGTGGCAATGATGCGCGTTCAAATTTGAAAATATTTTGACCACTTGTGATTTTGACAAAAGTACAAAAATGTGATTAAAGCAGCCTAAAGAAATGGTATTAAGGAGATTATTATAGGAGGTTGTACACCATGATTGGGAGAAGATCTTAATCCGATCAATTCTATTCATGTGGGTATAAGTCAGGAAGAAACTATTAAATCTGTCAACAACATGGATTGTTTTATATTAAGAAATGGTGAAATTGTGTCGGGTCTTATTGCTGCAGATGGTGTTCATCTCACTCATGCTGGCACTGACAAACTTGTTGATAACATTAATTCAGTCATTAGAATTAAGAATGATCCCAAGACTAGTGATGGCGAGAAGTGGTACCCCTACTGTTACAACTGTGGTGAACAGAATCATTTCATGTCTAACTGTAAATTTGACAACGTATAAAATGTTTTTCCTGTGTCCATCTTGGACACAAAGATTTCTATAATTGATTAAGGCGTCTGCAGGGCATTAATTTCCTATAATAGAATTTTGTAAAATTTTCTGTGTAGAAACATAATTGTATTATTGTACACAAATGTAAAATAAAATTTGGGGGTCACCGTGCATTTAAGCCCAGAATCTAAAATTGAAAATTTCAGGATTTTACATAGGAAATATGATCATATGAGAGGATAGTTTGAAAAATCTATTATAGAATTTTTTTCATACTTTGCATGTGTTTAATTACCATTATGTAGTTTACATATAAAAAATAAGAATTAGGGGTCACCGTTGAAATAAGAGAGGAAAATTGCAAAATGTTAATTTCTCTAGTTATATCTTTGTTAAACAACGGCAGTAGAATACCGAAGGAACAAAGCACAAGATTACACAAATCAAAGTCCAGAGACAAGGCAAAAGCAAGAACACCAAAAGACGGAAGAACAAAGACACCACATGTTAAAATATTTTATCAAATTATATCCCTTGAATAATTTCTGTGTTCTGTAAATCCAGCAACAGATTTAAAGCTCATGTGTTTTAGCTCACGTTTTTGTAACGAAAATGTTATAAAAATGATAAGGAATATAAATTTTAAATACAGTTGAACTTTTTTTCATTTTAAATAATTAAGTCACCCAAACGAAGTTTGGTGACTTATTGTTTTTACTCCGTTTCTTACTATTATTCTTCTCCGCATGAACTTTGTCCGTCCGTTTTCTCGGAGATGGATGGACCAAACTTAATGAAACTTGACCCCATGCAAGATACTCATGCCTAGATGTGCAATCAAGTCTTGGAATTTTCAAAATGGCCGCCGTTGCCATGGAAACGGAAAAAAGGCGGGAAAATTAAAAGTGCTCCGATTTGGATGAAAATTGACACAGAGGTTGTCTGTGATGTGTGGAATTGAATTCTGGTGTCAGAATTTCCAAAATGGCGACCGTTGCCATGGAAACAGAAAAAAGGCGGGAAAATTAAAAGTGCTCCGATTTGGATGAAAATTCACACAGAGATTGTCTATGATGTGTGGAATTGAATTCTGGGCAGCGACATCAGCTATTGCTTGCAATTGCAAATCTAGTTATGTCGCCCCAGACGTAGTCGGGACGACATATTGTTTTTCCTCCGTTTCTCATTATTATTATTAAGTCACCCAAACGAAGTTTGGTGACTTATTGTTTTTACTCCGTTTCTTATTATTATTCTTCTCCGCATGAACTTTGTCCGTCCGTTTTCTCGGAGATGGATGGACCAAACTTAATGAAACTTGACCCCATGCAAGATACCCATGCCTAGATGTGCAATCAAGTCTTGGAATTTTCAAAATGGCCGCCGTTGCCATGGAAAGGGAAAAAAGGCGGGAAAATTAAAAGTGCTCCGATTTGGATGAAAATTGACACAGAGGTTGTCTGTGATGTGTGGAATTGAATTCTGGTGTCAGAATTTCCAAAATGGCGACCGTTGCCATGGAAACAGAAAAAAGGCGGGAAAATTGAAAGTGCTCTGATTTGGATGAAAATTGACACAGAGGTTGTGTGTGATGTGTGGAATTGAATTCTGGTGTAAGAATTTCCAAAATCGTGACCGTTGCCATGGTAACCGAAAAAGGGCGGGAAAATTAATAGTGCTCGAAACTGGATGAAAATTTACAGGAATGTTCCCTACTATGCAAAGAAATGATTTTTGGTCTTGAAATTATCAAAATGGCCGCTGTTGCCATGGAAACGGTAAAAGGCGAGAATATTCAAAGTATTCCAAATTGGACTAAATTTTCTAGGAATGCATGAATTCTGATTGGGGGTCGTTTGGGTGACTTCTGTGTTTGCAACCAAACACAATCATCACTTGTTATTTTGTTAAATTTCTCAATGAATGAAACCTAAGTGAACAATTATTAGACAAAATGGCGGAATAATGCCACTGAGACACCTTAACTTCCAAAGAAGATCAAGCCAATTTTATCTGTTTACACAACAAATTTGATGTACTTGATTCTTTGTTATGTTCCTCTTGTCATAATGAAAAATTTGAATATGAAAAAGAAAGGAAATGGGGTAAATGTCAAGGAGACAACATCCCATATCCAGGTTAAAACGACCCAAAACAAAGCATCACAAAACAATGTATATGCAAATTACAAAACCTGTGGTCTTCGGAAACATCTTTATGTAATACACAAAGTAAATTATCAAACAATCATCGCAAGATCAACGTGAACCATCGAACGAGATGTCAGTTTTAAGGGACAAAATTTATGGTCGCTAAAAGAAAGGCATGAAAGTAACATGTCAAAATATTATACATCTATTGTCAAAAACAGTCTACATTTCAATATACTTAAATTATGGTACTCTCTAATATTTAAGGGCAAAGTATTCCACAGTCTCACAGTAGACGGAAAAAACTATTATAAAAAGAAGTTTTTCTAAAAAAAGGAGGATGAAAAGTTGTATTTTCATTTCTAAGGTTATAAGATGTTTGTCTAGGTAAAAAGGGTTGAACGATGTCAAATAGGTAAGCAGGAGTCAAGCCATTTAATATCTTGAAGAATAAAAAAGTTTGTGATTCCTTCTCCTTTCACTGAGAGTTTCTCATCCATGTTCTTTGTATATTTTTTGTTTAGATGAGTTACATCTTAAACCAGTTATAATTCGAGCTGCCTCAATTTGTACACTTTCAAGAAGATCAGCTTCGGTTTGCGAACAACATCACTATATTCCAATATAGGTCTAATTAAAGAGAAATAAAGACAGATTAATGATTTCCTGTCAAGCAAATACTTTCAATTACGCTAAATATTAATACGAGAACAAGCCTTTTTAAAAATATCATCAATATGAATTCTCCGTGTGCCAGCAGATTGTAATGTTAAACATCAAATCTTGATAATATTGTTGATGTTAAAGTACCTGTATATGCCCCAGGGGACCACTACCCCATTAGCTGTACTGTAAACAAATTTAGTAAACTGGTCAATATAAAGAATCAGCATGTAGAAATAAAATATAGAAATTTCAACACATTTAATGAAGAACTGTTTTTAAAAGATTTATCTGAACAACCTTTTGATATTATATACGAAATCACAGATCCAAATGAAGCTTTAGATTTTTAGGAAATTCTTATTTCTTTAAATAGACGTGCGCCTGTAGTAACAAAGCGTATAAAGAGAAAGTGCCAACCAGAATGGTATAATGATGACATTCGTGCATGTATGCATGAAAGTTACTCCTTTCACAAAAAGAGGGATAAAAGTATAGAATATACAGGAGTAAAACAATTCATTTAGTAAGATCAGCCAAATCTAAGTTCTTCAAAGATGCAATAAAAGATGACCGTAAGTGTCAAGTTTTATGGAAACATTTAAAAGATGTAAATTCAACTGTGAAATGAGATGTAGATTATATTCTATATGAAGGATAAGTCTTTGATGACAAGAAAGATATTGCTAAATGCTTCAATCATTTTTGTAAAGTAGGGGAAAAACTTGTCCTAAATCCATATTTAACCTGTGAACCAAGAAAACGAGCTTACCTCCAACGTAATTTTTGCGCCTGTCCCAAGTCAGGAATATGTTGGTCATTGGCTTGTCCTTGTCTTATTATAAAATTTTAGTTTCTTGATATTTGGGTTATTGGATGTGGTTTGTTTTCATTGATTTATTCACTTTTTTCCTTTTTGGGGCCATTTAGGGCTTGCTATATGGTGTGAGTTTCCTAACTGGGTTGAAGACGTATGGTGACCCCTAGATGCTTTGTTTTGGGTCGTTTTAACCAGGATGTGGGATGTTGTCTCCTTGACATTTGCCCCATTTCCTTTCTTTTTCATATGTAACTCTAAAATAAATACTGATATTAAATTTTCACTTTATACTGTTAGTATAGAAAATGTTCTACTGGAACTTGAAAAGTTAGATAGTACTAATTGGTATTGATGATAGTGGACCAAAGATATTAAAAATGTCACATTGTATCACAGGACATTCACTCACTCATATCATCAATCTAAGTATATGTTAGGGTGTTTTTCCAGATTTGTTAAAATGTGCCAGAGTAATACCTATCTTTAAAATAGGTGACAAGGCCAGTCCAAATAATTATCATCCCGTTTATATTTTACCAACTGTTTCTTAAATATTTGAAAGATTCGTTTTTAATCGGGTATATTCATTTTAACGGAATATAATTTATTAAAAGAACAGCAGTCTGGATTTAGAGCTAAACATACTTGTCACACTGCACTCACCAAAATGATTGATAAATGGCTAGAAGAAATGGACAAAGCTTACTTTACAGGTGTGGTCTAATTAGACTTCCAAAAGGCCTTTGATACTGTTAACCATATTTAATTTTCAAAGTTAAATTTATATAAATGTGATGATCATTCATTTAAATGGTTTAAGTCATACCTCTTACGAAGATCACAAAAAGTAAAAATTGGAACATCTGAATCGAATTTAAAAGTGTCAAGTTTGGAATTCCACTGGGTTCAATACTTGGTGCTTTGCATCTTATTGTTTACATAAATGATTTACCATTAGTATCAAACGCCACTCTCTCAGAGCTTTATGCAGATGACACTACATTGCACAAAACATCTGACTCTATTCTTCCCCTTAATTTGGACCTAAACAAAGATTTTAAAAACATTAAAAAATGGTGCTACAGAAATGACATGACGTTTAACTTTAATAAAACAAAGTGTATGCTTGTTGGATCTGAAAGAAAAATGCTAAATTGAACTGATAAATTAACTGTCTTTACAGATGAATATGAAAATCTACAAAACGTTGAAAATGAAAAGGTACTTGGAATACATATTGAATAAAATTTAACGTGGACAAGACAAATTGATGAAATAAGTTCAACCATTTCAAGCCGAATATTTTTGTCAAATAGACTCAGATCATATTTGCCTTTCACATGTCTGAATCTTTTCTACAATAGTTACATACTACCGATCATTGACTATTTTTGTACTGTTTGAGGCACAACCTCAGAATGTAATCTTGAGAGAAATTACAAAAGCGAGCTGCAAGAATTATACTACAAGTCCCATTTGAAACACCATCCAAATTAATGTTTGAAAAATAAGAATGGATGAACATTTTTACCAGAATAAAATACTTTCAAGCAATATTAGTTTTCAAATGCATAAATAATATTTATGGTCCTTGATTAGCTTTCCATTTTAATAGTGTATCTGAAGTACTTTTCAATATTCTTGTACTGTTCTATGGAATTCATTACCTACTAATATCAACGATATAAACTAGAGGCTCAGCTACTGAGCCTGTATCGCTCACCTGACAAAATGCTGAACAGCAGGATTTTTCGATGTTCTGTATGGTGGCCATGTTTTTTATGTGAATTTCCCATAGGACCAAAATAAACTTTGTTCTGTGCTGGCAGCCATGTTTTTCATTGGATCAGAACAAAATGAGCAATCTTTGTTCAGGACCTTCAGTTCATCATTCCTGTAAAGTTTGGTTGAATTTGCTTCAGCGGTTTCAGAGGAGAAGAAGAAAATGTAAATTTTCCCATAGGGTCCAATGTTAAACCTTAGTTCCGCGCTGGGAGCCATGTTTTTTATTGGATGGAAACGAAATGAGCAATCTTTGTAAAGGACCTTCTATACATCATTCCTGTAAAGTTTGGTTGAATTTGCTTCTGTAGTTTCAGAGGAGAAGAT
>MJUU01061973.1:0-21149 GCA_002080025.1 Modiolus philippinarum | reverse complement strand
TTGCATACATTGTCAAACTGCGCCATAAAATTGCTGCAACCTTTTTCTTCATATGAACCTTTTTGACTTACATTTTGGAAAATGAAATAGTAAGTACCATTTCCCTTTTATCATTGCAATTAAAGGATATGTAGTAAATGTACAGTTCAACGAAAAATTCTGTACAAATACATGGTGACTTCAAGATGAAGAATAACATTGTTCCCTTGCTTTGTTTGAACATGTAATGCAGAATCTGTGCATGTACTCCATATCCTATAATTTTAGTTACAGATTGGAGTTTATCTTCCCTGTGGTATGGAATCCGTGATAAAAAGATTCCCCGTGCCAGGATGTCAGCTCTCAATATTTTCAGTTATTGTGCTTCATACTTTCAAATTGTGGCATTGTGCATTTGGTAACTTACGTAATAGAATAAGTGATGTTAGTACAAAGGAAATTCATAGTACTGACACTAGCAACGTTCTTAAAAACGAGACGGGTGCATGGGTTTTGTACCAACAGGCTTTCATCGAATCAAAAGCCGGCATTCATCACAAGCCGGGGATAATAAGTTTTACCCTTGCCCGTAGGTACGTCCGAAATTTTCGTCAGATTTCTCAGCTTGTGTATGCAGGAATGATTTCATATTTGGTCTGATGCCTTGGTATGAACAGTTGTACCGTGTCTCCCCTTTTCAAGTCCGTCACTCATCTACTTCCTGTTTGCCGACATATCTGTATGGCAGGCGCATCTGTGTCCCATGGAAACATTTTCTTTATTTTCAGTTGTTGGCGATCCGGTATTTATGAATACAAAAAAAGATACACGGACATAGCGTTGTTCGAGTTTAAGCAATAATTTCCCCACAAGGCAATGGTAGGGGCTGTCATGATGTCACTATGAGTTATGAACAAAGCCAGTTTTTGTAGGATTCATGGTTATTTCAAGAAGAAAAACGTCAATGAAAGCTTTCCATTGCATTTTTAACCATGTATCTGTAGAGAGTTTGCCTTATGTGCATTTCGTTGTTTATAGTAACACAAAGGAATGGAATAACCCTTTTATTTTTTATCTTCAACCTAGACTCATCATCTTTTCAAATTTAATTACCGATACGTTTTCCCCCTTTAAAGGGGAGACACGTTTTATTCGGTCACAAACTTTGTGGACACCTATTCTCTTACATCAACATTGCATCCAAACATACCAGGACTGAAGTATTAATTTTTTCCGACCCATTTGGAGGAAATTGAACCAAAAGGTCGTTTGATTTGGTTTTTGAACATCTTGGATGGTATATTTTGATCAATTTTTCATTGAGTTTGGATAATGTAACATACTTCACGGCATAATCTTTATTTATTATGTCGACAGATTTGAGGTAGAAATTGCCGTTTTTGAGGAACAAAAGACAAAATAGGGTAAAATGGGCAAGCTATTATTTTTTGAAGAGATATCGATGCATTTCTTTTTTCTGTTTGTTTCTTAAAATGTGTTCCAATAAAAGAATAAAATTGATCTGAACCATTTCAAAATAAGATGCCAAAAGGACCCACCGGTTTCAGAAATAGGGGCACAGAGTTAAAATTTGTTTTTTTTTATTAGATCATTTGACCTGTAAGTCCGTATGTCGGTGTTCGTTTTCCGTCCGTCTTTCAATTTTTAAGAAGTCTTCCCCTCTGAAACCATTTAGATAATTTTTAGCAAGCATAGTCGGAGGAATTACCCGGGTATTTTGTTTTGAAAATGTGTCTAAGGACCAAATACTATAGGGCCGTTCATACCTTTAAATATGGGTACATTTTGATTTTATTTCAGGTCGGGGGAGTCAAATACTTTTACATTTTAAAAACTATGCCGGGAATAAAACGATCAGCATTATCAGCTTTACCTACCATGCAATGTTAAAGAAAATCAAATAACTCATTTCGGAGTTATCACTCTATTCTATGAAATGTTTCAAAAAATTTAATCAATATTATTTTCCAAAGCATCTATAACTAAGAGGGGGTCATGCGAAAATGCTTATCAATTCTGCGTACCTAGAAATTCTAAGTTAGCCTAAATAAGCATATAAGAGATCTTTTCTGATACATTTGAAAATAAACTTTGTCACAATAGTCCTTGAATGGTCCCCTTAAAATAGTATATCTGACAGGTCCGTGTCTCATTCAAACAAGGAACATATGTTTAAATCAAAGCCAATCGGAACCAACTTGATTACATTAGCCTTTGGATGGTAACCTTTAACATGTATCCGGCAAGTCGACACCTAATCCCATATGTCAAGCAGTGGGGAACTTAAATATTTCACATTGAACCCTTCACGGATAGTGTACATGTATTAATTAAACTGTAAGCAAAATATTTATGGGATGCTGACAAAGTTATGTCTCTTTTGGTGCCTACCTATGATACACAGGCGTCCGATGAGTTTGGATTATTCCTTCGTTCGTATGAAGTCACGTTAGTTCAAAAAGGGCTAAAATAATACCCATTTTCGATTTTATATATATAATCATACTGTAAATTTGTTCTCTGTACATGACTATGCATTTTGACAACTTGTACATGATTTCTATCCAATTTAACGATTGCCATTATCTAATACACCTATATATGTATGAACTCGAAAATAAAGATACCAATGACACTATAACCAGCATAACACCAGTGCTAGCACATGTATAATACTTTTCACGCTTGGTTTCAAAACTTTAAGAAACTTTTTTTTTCTTTTTAAATTTTTTTTTGTAATTTTCATATTTTTACAGACACTACAGACAGTACAAAACAATTACATGACAAGACATAATATGTATTGACAGAATATATACAAAAGGCTTAATTCTAAGATCAAAAGAGAAAAGATAATTTGCCTACAAGTGTGAAATCTGAACCTAACTTCACACTAGTACAACTAATCAGGACCAACATTATCTAATATTTTAGCCCATTTTTCTTCATGTTTCAGTATATCTCCTGCAGCTAGTGCCCAATATTTTTCAATTTTTTGTCTGCTTTTTAATTTAGCTTTTTAGGAGGTGCATAGAAGACAAATAATTGGGCCACTTTCAGCAATGGACAAAATATTTTGTAAATAACAACAGAAAGTTTATGATCTCGAATGGAAATTCATCTAAATCTGTTATTAGCACTGTGTTTTCTTCGTTCAGTTGAATGGATATTTTAAATAATTCTTCTATCCATCTGGCCACTTGATTCCAGAATTCTTGGATTTTAGGACATTGCCAAATGTAATGTAAAATTGAATCTTGAGCTACTTTACAAAAGTTACATAGACTGGAATCTTTTATACCAATTTTAACCAAAAAAGTGTTTGTAGGCAATATTCTATGTAGTAATTTAAACTGAAAATTTAATAATTTGTAGTCAAAAGTAATTTTTAATATATTCAAGTTGGATATCATTTTCCAATTCAGATCTCCACTTGAAATATCCCCTGATATTGTCAAATTCTAATGCCGATGGCATGAACTCTTGATAAATTTCCTTCGAAAGGCTCTTTAAACTTAAAATTTTATTCACTAATGTACATGATTCTGTGGTATTAGTTTCAAAGTTAACATTAATGATACGAGACCAAAGTATTAATCCTGCAGTTAAATTGGTTCTTCATCTCATCAATTGTTTTAAATTTGCCATTTTCCTTGACAAGATCACTTAGGTGCATGATACCATTATCTAGAAATTCTTTATAGAATAATGTCTTTCCTTCAATTTTAAACAAAGAATTGAACCATATTATACTATCACCGTGAAAAGTTTCAATTTTATTAAATTTTAATTCAAACTGGTATTTCAATAAATCTTTCCAAAATCTGTTCTCGACAGGAACATTTTCAATATCTTCTGGCTTTAAGTTACAATTGAATATGACGTAATTAGCTAGTAATGGAAATCTTAGTTGAACTATGCTTTTCCAGGAACTCTCATATGAAGAATCCCATAGTTTTCGTAGCCAATGGAATTTTACTGATTTACTATAAGCATATATATCTGGTACATTTAAACCCCCTTGTACTAGAATTTGCAGGACCACAGCGCGTGGAAGTTTAGGTGGTTTATTATCCCATAGAAAGTTGAAAATAACTGTATCTATTTCTTTAAAGTATAAGTCTCCTGGATTAGGTAAAATAGACAACAGATATTTAATTTGTGGAATGATTAGACTTTTAATTATAGTCACTTTTCCGAATAAGGTCAATTTCCTTTTGTTAGAGGATTTCACAATATTTCTAATTTTTTGTTTCTTTTCTTTAAAGTTTAAACTTATAAGATCTTCAATATTTCCATTAGTAGGTAAAGTTATTCCCAAAACTTTAATTTTATCTAATGTAATTTTCATTCCCGGTGAAAAGTTATGGGTATACATTTCAATTCGAGATCTTCCAAGTGGAGCTAGCTCTGATTTATTATAGTTTACTTTTAAGAAACTTCTGCAACAGTGAAATTCCTGTTTCTTAGCAGCACTTTCCCCAATATATCTTTTGTAATCAATTGGCGCTCTGCGTCCGTCATACACTTCTCATTCAAAGATCTCATCTGAAACCACTGGGCCGATTTGAACAAAACTTGGTCACAACAGTCCTTGCATGGTCCCCTTTAACAATTGTAACCGACAGCTCACTACTTCATCATGCGTGAATGGTTGAAAGGCACAGAATTGCCTCATTCATTGACTCAATTGGTTTGTAATTATTGAACCTGCTTTATGTATTAATCGGACAAAAAGGCAAAATTGTCATTCTCAAGTGCATAAATAACGGACTAAAAGCAAAAATATCGGACATTAAGCAAAATTGTCATTCTCAGTTGCATAAATAAAGGACTAAAAGCACAATATCGGACATTAAGCAACATTATCGGTCAAAAAGCAAATCGGACAAATAGCGTCGGACTTCACGCAAATGTCTCGGACATTAAGCAAAATTGTCGGACAAAAAGCAAAAACGGACAAAAAGCAAATTTCGGACAAAAAGCACTGTATCAGGCGTATCGGACTTTTAAATAAGAGCATCATGCGATAAATTGTCTAATGTAAACAATGGGGTTATAAACCGATATTATCCTCCCTTACGTTTGCCATTAATTGTAAATCCATCAAGTATTCTGCTTACCAAGTCATGTATGAAATACGACCCCATTTGCTTTGGTCTTTTTCTGCACTTTAGATTCCTTTTGATATATTGCCTGAAGACTATCATCAATGTATGAAAGATGACATAAGCAACATTGAAATTGTAATTTATCGAGGACTGTGATAAATGCTTAAATTTTGATAGACATCAAGAAGGAGTGATAAAACAGGAAACTTAACCCCATTGAATAATAATTGGTATTTATAATGTCTTTTTACCTGCGTCACCAACGGTGACCGCAGGTCTAGGAGCCGCTCGACTCCGTCCGTCGGTCCGTCCGTCCGTCACGCTTTTGGGGTACCAAGTTTGTGTAATCTTAAACTCAGACACCTTCAACCCGATACTTCTGAAATATAGTTGTTTTTGAAAATGTGCACCTCCCCTTTTGGCGAGATTTGAATAAATATGTCGAATTTATCCATTGTTGAACTTATTTATAATTTTTTTTATCAAATTTTAACATTACGGTAGGTACTGAGTTTGTGTAATCTGAAACTCTCACATCTTATACCTGATGCTTTTGAACCTTTGCACAATTATGCTAGACACATTAAAGATTTGCACCTCCCCTTTTGGTGAGATTTGAAAAAAAAATTGTCGAATTTATACATTGTTGAACTTAGTCATTTTTCCATCAAATTTTAACATTATGGTACTGAGTTTGTGTAATCTGAAACTTAGACACCTTATACCTGCTGTTTTTGAAACCTTGCACAGTTGCTCTAGACACATTGGAAATGTGCATCTTTCTTTTTTGGCGAGATTTGAAAAAAAAATTGTCTAATTTATACATTGTTGAACTTTTTTAATCAAATTTTAACATTACGTTAACGGGTTTGTGTAATCTGAAACTCTGACTCCTTATACCTGATGCTTTTGAAACTTTGCATAGCTGTTCTGAACACATAGAAGATGTTCCCACTCCCCTTTTGGGCAGATTTCAATAAAAAAATGTTGAATTTATGCATTGTTGAACTTTGTCATTTTTTGGAGAATATTTTAACATTAAAGTGCCTGGTTTGTGTAATTTGAAACATTCATATCTCTGAATAAATATCTCTGGAAGTGTGCACTGTTGTTTGAACACATTCATGATGTGAACCTCCCGTTTAGGCCAGTTTTGATTAAAAAATATCAAATTTATCCATTATTGAACTTGGTACTTTATTTCATCATATTCATGGTACTCAGTTTTTATCCAGAGATGTTGCAGAGTTGCATTGCTTTCACATATTTTCTCATATAGATTAAAAGTATGTGTTTATTTGAAACTCGTGTATTGTTTTCACCTTTGCTGAAGTGATATAGACTATATTCACTTTATGCTTTGTTCAACTTTGCATTTAGTTTTGTTTTTTTCTACTTTTTTTTGTCTATTATTCCTTTTTTTGGGTATATTACAGTAATAGGGTTGAACTTAATATAATCTCAATTATAACTAGCATTTGAAGAATGTTTTGGTAATAAGGTAAATGAATACTTGTTTGAATTGGCAAACCTGTACATGGCATTCTGTTGTGTGAAAAAAAAAATCTTTATTAGTTCAACATGATTGACGTTGATGCAGGTCCAAACATGTAATTGGTCTTGTTTATTATTAAAAAAAAATCAACAGAACCCCGTAAAATCTACAAAAAAAATATTCCTGACAAGGTATTGTTAATCAGTTATCGCCAGACAACATAATAATACATGGAGACCGGAATACAGGAAAAGCACCTAAATCTCCCTTATGCAAAGCTCTGTCCTTAAATTTAGCTCATATTGTTTATTTGTTCTCTATCAGTTTCTGAACATCTTTTAGTCGGTGATCTTCCAATAGTTTAGATTTTATCTGCACTGAAGAGACATAAGTAGTCTAAATGCGCATATGCAGAAAATAAATTCACAGTAACTTCGGTATTTAGTAATTTGTTACCACTGGGTCGATGCCTCTGCTGGTTGACTGTTAGTCCCCGAGGGTATTCACCAGTCCAGTAGTCAGTACTCTGGTGCTGGCCCGAAAGCCGATTCTATTTGGAAGCTTGCAATATCTAAATGTTTGTAAAGTTGAAAACTAAGGAGTATCTCTCTAAATACAAAGCTCTGTCCTTAGCTGATTTTGGCTTTACATTTAGATCATATTGGTTGTTTGTTCTCTATCAGTTTCTGAATATCTTTTAGTCGATGGTCTTCCAAGTGTTTAGATTCTATCTGCAGTGAAGAGACATAAGTTGTCGAAATGCGCATATGCAGAAAATAAATTCACAGTGACTTCGGTATTTAGTTTTCTGTTCACTGACACAGACAAAAAGTGCATTTGTGCGTAATTCTGATCCGATTGATTATTTTGTGCCGAAATTAAGAACACGCACAAAGACGACAGTGAAATAGATTCACACGAGAATAAACAATAAAAAACTGGTATCACTGAAGTTTGATGCAGTTGTACCTTTAGATCTAGATGACAGCATCTGTGAGACAGTCAACACTTTCAATAGCTTAATATTACAATCACAGGTAACAACCCACCCAGGAACTGCACAAGAAGACAAACGACAACATCGATAGGAACCAGGAATAGATGGACTTAGTACCGCTACTAGCAAAAGACAGTTGTAGGGGAAAATTTGTCCTAAGGTACCCAAACCTCCCTTGTTCTCTGTCCTGTTTCTCTATAGTATAATTAACACAAGAATAAGCCCAATACAGGAGGACTACTACCCGTATCTCCAAGAATACTATCTTGAAAAGGAAAAGAATGAAACAACAAGTAATTTGGAAAGATGGGATAAGGAGTCCTGGCCAGTAAGATGAGTCTAGCCTACTGGTAAAGCACTTTAGCATTGCGAAAGAAAAATCAAACCCAAAACTTCTCGAAGTACTTCAATTGAAAAGAATGGTTATAATCAGGTGTTTTGGAATGGTAAGCATGACCTGCTCTACTCGTGGTACCAGTCCCACTGTCATTGAAAAGACCGGCTATGCCTAAGTCGGTAATCAGATACAAAGTAAAACCAAACGATGGACACTATTTTACTGTTTATCTTTATTTTACATTTAGTGTAGTAGAGACTTTATTTCATGTGCATTTACTCGTCTGCTTCCGCTACATAGACGATGTACTTTCTTTTAATAATCCAAAATTCAAGGAATATTTACACCAGATCTATCCCAATGAGCTTCAAATTAAAGAGACTACTGACACACCTACTTCAGCTTCGTACTTAGATCTGTTTTTATGCATTGATGAAGATGGACGTTTGAAATCTAAGCTATTTGACAAACATGATGATTTTAACTTCCCAATTGTGAATTTTCCCTTTCTGAGCAGCAATATACCTACCTCTCCAGCCTATGGAGTGTACATTTCACAGTTGATTCGTTACTGTCGCGCATGTAGTTTATACAGTTATTTTTTGAATAGAGCAAAAACACTGTCCCAAAAATTGCTTAGTCAGGGATTTGTTCAGCCTTTGTTGCTTTCATCCCTTCAGAGATGGTCTAAAAAGCTGCGAAAAAGCCTATTTCACGAGCGGCGTGAATCAGATGTGGATTCTTAAAAATTCCAAAATCTCCTTGAACAGCTCTCCTCAAACAGTCTCGCATACTGCAATAGCATTCAAACTTGTGATTTTTCTACCCTTTATACAACTCTTCCCCATAATAAACTTAAAACAGTAATTTCCGATCTGATACATCAATGTTTCTGTACCAAAAACAGAGAACGCAGGTTTTCCTATCTGGTAATAGGAAAAGATAAAAAATATTTTGTAAAGAACCACACTTAGTCAAACAAGAAATACAGTGAAAATGACGTGATTAAGATGCTTGAATTTTTGATCGACAACATTTTTGTTGAATGTGGAGGCCGTGTTTTTCAACAGACAATAGGGATTCCTATGGGAACAAATTGTGCGCCGCTTTTAGCTGACCTTTTCCTTTTTTCGTATGAAGCAAAGTTTTTACAAGGGCTGATACAACAGCAACAAAAACAACTAGCCCAGACTTTTAATTTTAGCTTCAGATATATAGACGATGTACTTTCTCTTAATAACCCAAGATTTAAAGAATATTTATATCATATCTACCCCAATAAACTTGAAATTAAAGAGACAACCGATACACCCGATTCTGCTTCATACCTTGACCTTTTGTTATACATTGACGAACATGGACGTCTGAAATCTAGATTATATGACAAGCGTGATGATTTTGACTTTCCAATTATGAACTTTCCCTCCCAAGCATATGGAGTATATATTTCACAATTAATTCGTTACTGTAGAGCGTGCAGTACATACAGTGACTTTGAGGAAAGAGCAAAAGCACTGTCACAAAAACTGTTGAGTCAGGGATATGTTCAGCCTTTGTTACTTTTTTTCCCTTAGAAATTCCATGGCCCTCACCTCGTCATCATAGATAGATATGAAATGTCAGTGTCACAAATAAAAAACTGACATTTTTAGCTAGATTCGCGTCTTCCCGGATTTGACATTACAGGTTTTGACTTCCCTGGATTGACCCACTGACAGTGTGACGGGTGCTGTGCACAGAGCAGGACATGCTTATCCTTCCGGAGCACTCTTGTTTATTGAGAGTTCACACTGCTAGTGCTTAAGTTTTTTGTGTTGTATATGTAATGTTCGTATGTTTTGTCGGCATGTGGTGTCTTTGGTCTTCCGTCTTTTGGTGTTCTTGCTTTTGCCTTGTCTCTGGACTTTGATTTGTGTAATCTTGTGCTTTGTTCCTTCGGTATTCTACTGCCTATGTTTCAGAAATTTTATGGCCGTCACCATGATATCATTAACAGATATGACGTGTCTGTGTCCCAAATGAAAACGGACAATTTCAGCTAGATTTCACGTCTTCATGGATTTGACATAACCGGTTTTGACTCAACCCTGGATTGACTCACTGATAGTGTGACGGGTGCCGCTAGCGGAGCAGGACATGCTTACCCTNCCGGAGCACCTGATGTCACTCCCGGTTTTCATGGGAGTTCA
Organism: Modiolus philippinarum; assembly: GCA_002080025.1. Taxonomy (NCBI): domain Eukaryota; kingdom Metazoa; phylum Mollusca; class Bivalvia; order Mytilida; family Modiolidae; genus Modiolus; species Modiolus philippinarum. The sequence continues at coordinate 11,020 of MJUU01061973.1, read as the reverse complement.
CACTATGAGTGCCTTTGTTTTTGGTGTCGTCTTTTTATTTCCGTGCATTGTACCTGTCTCAAGTCCTTGTTTTGTCTTTGTTTTTCTCTGTTGCCGTTTTTGCCATGTCTTTGGATTTCGATTTTTGTGTCTTCGCTTCCCTTGTTCCTTCGTTATTCTACTGCCGTTGTTTGTTACTCTTATTGCGAAATAAAAACATTGTAACGATCTGTAAAATCATGGTAAATCAAATGACCGTTACATTTCTGTAGTAACCTTGGCGTTAAAGATTTTTTAGACTGTAGTATTGCTCTGTTGACATAATCGAGGTATGAGCAAAGGCCTCATGGTGAATTCAAGATGCAGAACAACAATAAAACTGTTGTTCCTTTACTTGTTTTTACCATGTATTTGTAGAGACTTTGTCTCATGTGCATTTACGTCATATCCTTTCATTAACTATATACCAGGGATATGGAAAAATTACTGTCAATAATATCAGAGTTAGTTACAAGTCCTAAAAAAGGAACAGATCAAGAAGACAAATAAAAACTAGACTTCATTTGCATTGTTTGATTTTGCCTTTTACTCTGGGTTTTAAAAGGAAGCAAACCTACCACAAAATAATTGGAACATAGAGAATATTTTTCCTCATAAGGAATGCCTAGTAAGATTCTATGATAAATTACCAAGTGTATAAATAACAGTGTCAGTATGTCTAACTTTATGATCTGAAAGGGATATCTTGAAGTAAATATTGACCGACAACCTTTGTTATTTCAAAATACAAGATTAAAGGTATTAAATGTAATGTCAACAAACCCTCTTTCTGAAGTAGATAATGTAAAACACGGTGTATATGTGCGAAGTCTTTTATTGGAAAGGTTTTATATTGCTAGATTTGGTCCTTTTTGACGTTTTTGTGCGGAAAGACAATGTACAAATAAAGAGTGAAAGGGTATGAAGTAAATTTACATTCGACAAAGTCTCTGCAAATTGTTAGAACCAAGCATTGGAACGGTGCTTTTATTGTTGTTCTTCATCTATATACAATAATATAACAATATATTAAAAAATCATTTGTTTTGCAAGAGAGAATTGGAATGACAAGATTTGTCAAGTCTTTCAATCGTAAAAAGGTTAATATTTATAAAGCATTTCCCTTGCATTACCATTTTTGAGCAGACAGAATACATTTACGTCTTCGCAGAATACAAAGCAGGACATGTTTTTCTCACTTTTGAGACAGATTAGTTCCTATTTCTAGCGGTGTGAAATTTTTCTGTCTCACACCACCCCATGTGAGACAGCCTCGTGCATATTATGACGTCATTGACGTCATGGTGAATTGCTAAGTAATGGCTGATGGTCAGGACAACATAACAGCGCTAAAAGACGTTTTCATGAACAAATGTGAGAAAATGAATCAAGCACCGTTGGAAATGCAAGATTTAGAAATCTCAGACACCCTCGGGTAAGATTTCAATGGTTCTCTGACTCGGCAAGCCAAGAGAAAAATGGAAATCTTACCCTTGGGTGTCTGAGATTTCTTGATCTTGCCTTTTCACCGGTGCTAGATTCATATAATCCTTTCAGAGCACATGGAATCACTCTCTACACATTGTATGTGCACAAGTTTTGAATATTGTATTTGTTATATTTTTGATGAGGCTTCGTTTGTTCTTTTACGTTTTTGTTATGATTTGGATTTTTGTAATTTACGCAACGTATAAATGCAAATCTACTTTTATTTTTATTATGAATCAATGAACTCGTCAAACTGAAACTGAATGTAATCAAATGACCCACTGACAGTGTGACGGGTGCTGTGCACAGAGCAGGACATGCTTACCCTTCCAGGGCACCTGATGTCACTCTAGTTTATTGAGAGTTCACACTTTGAGTGCTTTAGTTTTTTGTGTTGTATATGTAATGTTCGTGTGTTTTGTGGGCATGTGGTGTCTTTGGTCTTCCGTCTTTTGGTGTTCTTGCTTTTGTCTTGTCTCTGGACTTTGATTTGTGTAATCTTGTGCTTTGTTCCTTCGGTATTCTACTGCCGTTGTATTGATTCACACAAAAAGTATACAGAGGAGGATGTCATTGCAGTGTAGAATTTGGAGGACAAGTTTTCAAGCAGACAATAGGGATACCTATGGGGACTAATTTTGCGCCACTTTTAGTAGATTTGTTTCTTTATTCGTATGAAGTAAGTTTCGTACATGGGCTAGTTCGGAAAAAGGCAAATCAACTAACCGAGTCCTTTAATTTCAGCTTCATTGATATAATTGATGTTCTTTCATTAAACAATCCTCAATTTAAGGATAACCTTCATCTTATATACTCAAATGAGTGGTAGAGAAGTAACACGTATCATGGATTTAGTTGCTTTGTCCAAGGGTAAGAAAATGACATTAACCAATCAGTCACCAACTGACTAAATACCGAAGTTACTGTGAATTTAAATTCTGCATATGCGCATTTCGACAACTTATATCTCTTCAGTGCAGATAAAATCTAAACGTTTGGAAAACCATAAACTCAAAGATGTTAAAACTGATAGAGAACAATTAACCAATATGATCTAAATGTGAAGCCAAAATCATCTATGGACAGAGCTTTGCATGAGGGAGATACTCCTTAGTTTTCAATAAAATTTACAAAATTTAGATATTGTAAGGTTCCAAGTAGAATTGGTTTTCGGGTCAGCACCGAAGTACTGACTGGTGGGCTGGTGAATACCCTCTGGGACTAACAGTCCACCAGCAGATATTTTAACACGACAATTTTAGCTGGATGTGTGACGGGTGCCATGCGTGGAGCAGATCATGCTTAGTCTTCCGGTGCACTTGATAATATCCCAGTTTTTGTAGGGGTTCACACTTCTAGCGCTTTAGTTTTGTGGCGTTCTGGTTCATTTTTTTTTGTTTTGTTTTTGTTTTCGTCAAACTGTCTCATTATGTTAGATATGAATTTCCGTGATTTTGGATTTGATGTTAGAATCCCCCTTTCCTCATTTTTGCTTCTGTATTCGAATGTCGATATACATAACTGTTTAAAGCAGTAATAATTAATCCTCGCAAAAAAAAAGTTTTTTTATATATATATATAAATGCAGACGTAAAATATTCGACCCCAAGACCAGTTTCGAGATTTAAACATGAAAAGTTATACGGTTATTTTGTAGAGGATTAATCTATGGTGGCCTAATGACATGTTATCAATGACAACAAACATGAGAAGCTTGGCAAGACTTATCTTTCCAAAAATCGTGTTGCCTCATTCTTTTCTTGTTCAAAATATTGATCTTGTATTAAGTAGTCTACCTGTATTGTGTGTTTTGTACTATAGGGAAACAACAAGACAGAGAATGGAGAGGTTTTGGTACCCTAAAAACCAGCGCCCATTCAATGCTGGCTGACTATAGTTCATGTCGTTGATTACATTTGTCTTTTGTTTTTCGTGGTTTTTTTGTGTTATGGAGTATGGCTGTGATTGAAAATTTCAAACTTCTTGTTCTTTTCGTACTTTATGACCGACAGAAATAACAAGCGCTTTTCTTCTTACAATTTTTGAACTTATGTACCCCATCCTAATGCCTTCTTCTTTTTCTATTAAGGCCAGAAAATCAAAATCTTCCAAATATATATATATATATCTTTTTAATTTGGAGCTTTTTAAATTCTTTTTTTGTTTTCTAAGAATTGGTGGTATCGTCAGCTATTTGCTATTTACTTTTTTTTATTTCTTAATCTTGCAGCCATTACTTCTACTACTAAAACAAAAAGAAGTCTGAAGGCATCCCTGCCTTATATCTCGTGTAACTGTGATTGAAATGTTCAGTTGTTGCATGCATTTCATATTGGATAAAAGTTTCAACTGTTATATATTTTATTACATCCAAAAGAAAAGTGACATTCTTTTTTTCAGATCTATACCATTATTTTTTTTCAAATATATACAAAAGAAAAACAACCATCTATTCAGAAACAGTCTGAATTTTATGTTTAATATAATAAAGGAATTTTTGAGCTTAATAATCGTTCTGGGCTTGTTCCATTTTGGCTTCTGCAAATGTCAGTACGTTCCATTTTGCCCTCTGCAAATGTCAGATACTGTTTTATGTAAATTTCAGATACTGACTATTGTATGTACTACAGATATTGGCTTGTGTAAATATTAATCTAGTCAGGGAACTTGTAAAGTTTTTTAATTTTCTTATTCAAGGAGAATTAAGTTTCGGGCAATTCTGACATAGTTGACTTGTGTTTTAGAAGATAAGAAAATTCTTGGTTTTGTTCATTTTTTGTAAGATAAGCCTGCCTCTTGTAACAGTGTACTGAATGAATAAAATCTTGTCTTGTTAACTGTAATATTTTTGAAATAGATTTAAAAAACATTACAGTTTATTTCGTTTTGTTTTATGCATTTTTTTTACATTTTTTTAATCATGGATTTCCTATGTTTGCTGCTGATGAGTAATTAATTTCCAAAATGGCCATACAGCTCATTAAAAGTAATTGCAGTTGGAGTTAACATATGTGTTATGGTCTCGTGTTCATTTACTCCATATCCTTTCGTAAAATATTTAATACAGGAGTTTGTGTTTTAATGCAGTGTGGAGTTGGTAAAACAATTCCCCGTGTTTGAGATATATGCTCTTTATTTTTCTTAGATATGGTGAACTTGTACATGAGATTATATCTCATGTGTACACTTTGTTTATAACTATCATCTAAATTTATGCAAATTCTAAAACTAAGGTTTAACTCCTTTCATCGTAGTTTTGTCCTTAGCCATATCTGATATTACTGATTATTCGGATTTCATTTGGTTTTGTGCTTTTTAAAATATTTTTTAAATCATGGATTTCCTATGTTTGGGCTCTAGTGCTGCTGATGAAGAATTAATTTCCGAAATGACCATACAGCTCATTAAAAGTAATTGCAGTTGGAGATAACATATGTGTTATGGTCTTGTGTTCATTTACTCCATATCCTTTCGTAAAATATTAAAAGTATTGAATCACAGAAAAGAATGCGTCATTGATACATAAATAAACAGTTAGTATTGATTGCTAAAGTAATTGTTTAAGATCAGATAAAATTTAATCGATTGATAACAGGTTATAAATCAATTCACAATCGTCAGTCACTTTAATCGATCACTTGATTAAAAAATATACTTCTAATCATTCTGGATTTCTGAAAATGGCATAAAAGGCTCTATGGTATATTATTTGTTTTATTTTGCACTCCTGTTTGTCAGCTCTGAAAAGTTTCCCGTTTTTGTTTCATGATTAATTCCCGACATCTCGAAAAAGGGGGTTCTCGACACTCAATAAGCGATCAGTATAGAACAAAACCAAGCACAAGTCGGATGTTTTGTTTTCATTTTCGGGTAGCTAATTCTTGTATTACAGCAAGACAAGCGTCATGGATTGTTTCAACAATTTGCAAGAGAATGCAGACCTTTTATCAAATAAACAAGCTGCCTATAAATATCAGTGAAAGTGTACACTTTTAATTTTTTTATTCTAACTCGTCGTTCTCTCTTTGTTTGAAGACAGTGGTGTTTCCACTTGAACATTCATCCGACATTCAAATTGTGTTAATATTTTACATATTTATAGTATCTCTAATAGTGAGTCAAATATTTAGTTGTGTTATCTTTACAGACTTACTCCGCAAGTCATGTGTCAAAATAATTGTGTCATTTTTTATGTGAATTTTGATTTATTCGCACAATAACAAATCGTGCTCAAAGTTCTGCCTTTTTCATCTGTGAATTCGAAGTACAGCCAAGTCCTACGGCGGCCTGGGTCTTTCTAGCTGTTAACATCTCAAAATCTAACCCCACTTTGCTTCCTATAATATACGTTTATTTTTATTCATCAGTTTTAAATTGTACACCAACCTACCAAAAATTGCAAAACCCTGGTGGATTAGAAAGTCTGATATAATAGTCATCCCATATTAATGTTTTTAATTTTATTTGCATCAAAGTTGGAAAAAGAAACGAGACCTCACATTCAAAGTAATTTACATCCTAACTTATCCTTTCGATTCTGGTGAAATATAAGGTCGACACAAAATCGCTTTACTCAGAACTATTCGTCACCAACTTTAGAAGTGATTTAACCATTTGAATCGCCATTACGTGATCTCATCAAATATGCATAATGAGTCCGTCGTTTTTGTCGACTTTAACTTTCTGCGTCCTGTAGCTGTCTAATGTCATTATTTTCTCTGTTCTCGTTATAACCATGTCTCTGGACTTTGATTTTTTGAATACCAATCCTTTGTTCCTTCGGTATTCTACTGCCGTTGTTTATAGCATGTTGATGTTTGTAATGGTATGTAGCCAATAATTTTTTATACATTTGTCTGAAGCAATTATGATGGAAACTTGACAGTGATTTTATGCCTGCGTTTTTAACTCCTACATAACAAAACTGATTTTATGTTGGTATTGTATAATTTCATTTTTGTTTTTTGATTTCAAAGGGTCTTAATTTGTAGATTACACGTTGACTGATTTTTATAAACATCATATATAAATACATTCGCTTGCGACATAATCTTGAAGGAAACGAGATATATAGAATAATGGTAGTTTTGAAGGTCGAGACGGAAAATATCACCGCATCGCGGCGAGTCCGAAAGAACGAACTGTGATACTAGTGATATTTTCTGTCAAGCTCATTGACTTTACAAGTGTTTTAGAGTGCTAGTGATTAACATGATTTTTGTTAATTCGAATTGCGTTCTCAAATATAAAAAAAAAAATTGTAGATCATCTAGTCTCATATTATTCTTCAGTTTAATGTTCAGGGAGATGTACGGAAGCGCATTAGGGACATGTGAAAAATGCTTAAGTTAACACAGAAAAACAAAAACATTAAGCCCAGTCCTTTAATTTCAGCTTCCGCTACATAGACGATGTACTTTCTCTTAATAATCTAAAATTCAAGGAATATTAACACCAGATATATCCCGTTGAGCTTGAAATTGAAGAGACTAATGATGCACCTACTTCAGCTTCGATCTTTTAATATACACTGAGGAAGATGGACGTTTGAAATCTAAGCTATATGACGAACGTGGTTATTTTAACTTTCTAGTTGTGAACTTTTCCTTTTTGAGCAGCAATATACCTTCCTCACCAGTCTATGGAGTGAACATTTACAGCTGATTCGTTAGTGTCGAGCATGTAGTTTATACAGTGATTTTTTAGAGCAAAACACCGTCTCAAAAGCTGCTACAGGGATTTTTTCAGCCGTTGTTACTTTCATCCCTTCAGAAATTGTACGGCCGTCACCATGACATCAATGACAGATATGAAGTGTCGGTGTCCAAAATGAAAACGGACATTATTTGCTAGATTTCACGTCTTCATGGATTTGACATAACCAGATTTGACTCAACCATGGATTGAGTCACTGATAGTGTGACTTGTGCCGCTAGCGGAGCAGGACATGCTTACCCTCCCGGAGCGCCTGATGTCACCCCCGGTTTTCATGGGAGTTCACACTATGAGTGCCTAAGTTCTTAATGTTATCTTTTTATTTCCGTGAATTGTAGTTATCTCACGTCCTTGTCATGTCCTTGTTTTTCTCTGTTGTCGTTTTTGTCATGTCTTTTTTTTGTGGTCATTGTTTCCCTTGCTCTTTCGGTATCCTACTGCTGTTGTTTTAAAAAGTTAAAATTTCGACTTTTAAAAACTCAAAATTTCAACTTTAAAATCAAAGTTTTGATTTTGAACTCAAAATATTGTCTTCCCTAAACTAAAAATTTCGACTTTTTTAAGATGAAGACACTGATCTCCCCTCCTTGTACTCGGTACCAAAATTACACAAATGCCTAAACAAACATATGGATATTAAAGAACTCTAAGGATCTGCTTGACATCTTATTATGGAGATCATTATCACACTGTAACAGCATTAAAACTGTTGACTTTTCCACGCTTTATACTACAATTAAGAAATAATTCATGGGCGCCGGTGGTTTGTTGGAGATTTACATATGGGTGGCCATTATTTTCATTTAAAATCACGGCTGAAAGATTTAATTCATAGATGTTTCTCCCACAAGAACGGCGAACGAAGATATAAGTACATTGTTAAAGGCAGATAACATGCATACTTTCTGAAATACGACTAAGAATCACAGAAAAAATTTACTGAGGAAGAAGTGATTAAAATGTTAGAGTTTCTGATCGACAATATATTTGTCCAGTTTGGAAGACTTGCTTTTCAACAGACTATCGGAATTCCAATGGGCACAAACTGTGCACCTCTTTCAGCCGATCTATTTCTCCACTCATATGAAGCTGAATTCATCGATGGGCTTCTTCAAAATAAAGATAAAAAACTGGCCCAGTCCTTTTATTTCAGCTTCCGTTATATGGATGATATTTTATCGCTAATTCTAATATGGGAACAATGGAAACCATGACGACTAGTCATATGAAAATCTCCAATAACATAATGAGCGACTTCACAACAGTCTTTACGCTGAAATTGACGACGTCACAATATGTTTTGTGCACAAAAACGTCAGTAAATCTGAAGTAATGGCTGTTGTTACCGTGTACGCTATAGGTCCGCTCAGATTATGAAATGACATATTAGAATCGAAATAATTCATGTTCGCCGCTGGTTTGTAGTCGATTTACAACAAACCACCGGCGCCCATGAATTATTTCTTAAACAATCCTCGCTTTAGTGAATTTCTTAATCTTATCTATCGAAAAGAGCTCGAAATTAAGGATACTACAGATACTTCCACACCAGCCTCGTTCCGTGAGCTTCATCTTGAAATTGACAACAGATATACACTACAAACTAGGCTATATAACAAACGCGATGACTTCACTTTTCCAATAGTCAACTTTCCTTTTCTTTGTAGCAACATTCCAAAAGCCCCGGCATACGAAGTTTACAACTCATTCGCTACTCAAAGAACTGTGGTCAATACAGTGGCTACCATGATAGAGCTCGGATGTTTACAAATAGGCTACTTAAGCAAGGGTGTGTTGCCCATAACTTGAGGTCATCACTACAGACGTTTTACGGTCGACATCACGATTTTGTGGACCGCTATTGGATATCTTTTTCCCAGATGACAACATATCTTTCTTTTTGCAACTAAAGTTTGTTTTTCGTCTACCGGATTTGACTTTACTACCGGAGTTGACATGTTCAACACGAAGGGTGTATTATAATAAGCAGGAGATTCTTACTCTAACGGTGTACCTGATCTCACCAATGATTTTTTATTAGGTCCGTGTTGTTCATTTTTGTATATGTGCGTGTCTTTATTTTCTTTTCTGTGCCGTGCTCATGTTATGTCTTTGTTGTTTTTCTGACGTTGCCACTGTCCTTGGATTGTTCTTTTAGACTGACGGTTCTGTTCTCACTTACTTTTTAGACTTAAATTTCGACTTTTTCAAACTCAAAATTTTGACTTAAAAAACGTCAAATTTTGACTTTTAAAAACTCGCAATTTCGGCTATTTGAGCTCGAAATTAATAGCTTTCAAATTGAAATTTTTACTTTTTTTTGCGCAAATTTTCGAATTTTGTTAACTCGAAATTACGATTTTTAAAAAGCTAAAAATTCCCTAGTACGCTTCCATAGAGATGAGACATAGCTTATCGAAGAAATGCGTTGATGAAAAACCAAACTTGTCACACTTGCACAACGATTACACCTTACACAAACATATTTGTTAGAAATGATTCGCAAAACTATCGTTAACTACTGCGAGTCATTTCATTTCCAATAGCACGATGCCACTAGTTGTTTGATGTAGCCCGAAAGGATATCAATGACCAAATTGTCCAGTGCTTCGGTACTTATCCAAAAAGGATAATTTTGAATAAAATATCTAAAGTATAGAAATTAAAACAACTAAGGAGTATCTCCCCCGTGCAAAGCTTGCCCTTAGCTGTATTATGTGTTCCTTTAGACCCTTTGATTATTCTTTGCAGCGTTTGAATATATTTCAATTTCTGGTCTTCTAAATGTTGTGATTTTTATCTGCACTTTAAACATAAATTTCAACAAAAACATTGTAGACCCAATCAATGAAACAACACTTTTATAGTTGTTCTTCATTTTGAAATCACCAAAGAGACCTTCAAAAATGAACTTTTATTGTACCTCATAATAAGTGCAAAACGGCCCCTAGTAAAAGTTTGAGCGGAATTCATTGATAAATGTCGTATACATCAATGTATCTTCGCTTTGGATATTATTAGTCTAGTTTACGAGTGTGTCGCAGGAGCAGTCTTCCATTATTTAAACCATCATTTTTCAAAAAGTTACAACAAATTACATGTAAAGTTCAGAAATCTAAGTAAACTAGGGAGTCTTTCCATTCATTCAAAGCTTGGACCTTATATAAATTTTTGCGTTATTAATACTAATGGATAATCATCATGATGTTTTATGCATGAAAGACCCGAGCAGTAGTCGAATATAAAAGATTTTTGACCAGTTCAAAATAATTGAGCTTGAAATCTTTTGTTACATTTTAAGTTTTGGCTTCGATTTAAGGTCATTTATTGGTGTCACATAAATTTGACAATAAAATGAAAACATTACAGTAATGCCAAAGTTCTTTTTCCTCTAACGGTTTCGTTCTTTATCAGTGTGTAAACAGTAGTATATAGCGGCACTTCAGAACACTTTCGTCGTAGTGCATTCTTTGTAAAATATTTTAGGGTTGCTTCGTTTTTTCCCTCCCGATTCCGGGTCCGGAGATCGTGTCCGTTCCGGAACCGAGAAGTGTCTGTCATATTTAGTATGTGGCTGACCTTTGGTCTCTCAACACCTATTTCTTGCCTTAAGCCTTGGTCTCACTGGTCCATTGCCATTGGTCATGCCTGTCATTGGCAAATATTGGTCTCGCCCTACCTCTATTCAAGGTACTTTCTTTGGTCTCGCCTTCTACTTTACTTTCTACTTTGGTCTCGCCCTATCTCAATTCAAGGTACTTTCCTATGTCTCGCCTTCTACTTTAGCTTCTACTTTGGT
>MJUU01061967.1:0-37910 GCA_002080025.1 Modiolus philippinarum | reverse complement strand
AAAAACAGATTATTTATCTCATCCCAATAAGGAAAACAGAAAACTTATAACAAAATTTAGAGTTAGTGACCATGAGTTGTTAATAGAAACTGGTAGATACTATAAGATACCCAGAGAGGAAAGACTATGTGAAACATGTAAAATCTTGGACAATGAGGAACATTTCTTCTTTAATTGTGCAATTAATCAATCTTGTAGGAAGCAACTTTTAGAATATTATATGAAAACTCAGCTAAATTTTAATTCCCTGAATAAGTTGAATCAGTTAAAAAAGTTGACTATTATACTAAATCCATCAACCTCTGAACAAATTAAAACAGTCGTTTCTTTTTAATTTACAACAGTCATTAGAACTGCGGAGAGGAGACACATAACTGTTTTATATTGTAAACATTAATTCTTTTATGTTTTGTTCTTATAAATGTGATGTACTACAACCCAAATGGGTTATAAGTATTTGAATAAAGTTATTAATAAAGTTATTATAATATTATGTCGAGCGCTCGACTTATTATCTCGAGCTCTCGACTTATTATGTCGAGTGCTCGCATTATTATGTCGAGCTCTCGACATATTTTACTTCCAATTCCGGATTCTTTGTAGATTAAAATGATATTTAATACATTTGGCACTTCGTATACATGACCCGATACTTGAGCTAGGGGAACAGGGGCGTCCCTAGGTGGTGGATAGGGAATACACTTCCGCTTGCGACGGGTTAGCCAGGGTCATAATACAGAAAGCCCGGCCGCCAACAGCTGTAGGCAAAGAAAATGACCACAAGAAAAAGGCCACGCTCAGTGCAGAATAAAGATCCATTCTATATATTTCGATACTGAAGAGCAGGCCTTTGGGACCGTATAAGAGTCTAAATTTCCAACCCTTCCCTTCTCCGATTTCGTTGCCCGGTTGTCTCTCCCGCCTTGGTCCTTTCTGTCCACTCGCCAATATCTTAGCTATATTAGGACGAGAACAAGTTATAATCAATTCAAACATTAATCTGAAAGAAAACAGAAAGAATCAAGGTGGGAGGGACAACTGGACAACGAGTTTTGACTGCCACTGGAAAATGGGCCTACTCTTCAGTATCAAAATACATAGAAAGGATCTTTATTCTGCACAGAGCGTGACCCTTCTACCCCGGCGCCAGCGACAAGGTATTCCCCTATCAACTACGGGGGATGCCCCCCTCGAACAGCTCTGTACACGGCGGAAGCCCCTGATCCCCTGGCTCAAGTATACGAGGTTACAAATGTATTAAATATTATTTCAATCTACAAAGAATCCGGAATTGGAAAAAAATTTATCGAGCGCCCGACATAATAAGTTGAGCACTCGACATAATAAGTCGAGCGCTCGACGTAATAAGTCGAAAACTCGACATAATAAGTCGAGAGCTCGAGATAATAAGTCGAGCGCTTGAGATACTAAGCCGAGCGTTCGACATAATATGTCGAGAGCTCGAGATAGTAAGTCGAGCGCTCGTTATAATAAGTCGAGTGCTCGACATAATAAATCGAGCGCTCGAGATAATAAGTCGAGCGCCCGAGATAATAAGTCGAGAGCTCGAGATAATAAGTCGAGAGCTCGACATAATAAGTCGAGCACCCGACATAATAAGTCGAGAGCTCGAAATAATAAGTCGAGCGCCCGACATAATAAGTCGAGAGCTCGAAATAATAAGTCGAGCGCTCGATATGATAAGTCGAAAGCTCGAGATAATAAGTCGAGAGCTCGAGATAATGTTATAAAAAAATAAAATTTTGTGTGTCCTAAATGTACTATCGTACAAGGGCAATACTAAAATGAACTGACTTTTTTTTTCTAAACTTGCGTTTGAGTGACCACAAGTCAAGCCAAGGAGCCTAGAAAATGTCAATGTTATGAACCTTTCTACAGTATTACAATACAGCGGAAAATCTAGTGGTATAAAATTATCTCCCTTCTAGAAAAACTCTTCTGTGATTATAAGATTTTCTGACCAAAATAAAAGCATTGCGACTAAAGTAAATAACCGACAAAATGTTTAGATTAAAAAAAGAAACAGACGAATACAATATTTATTTCAAAGGTCATTCAATTACCAGACCTTTGCTCTGTAGGGAAAAATGATTAAACTTGTCCATAAGAAGGATTGATACGAGAATTTCTTAAATAATTAACTGTCGTGAAAAAAAAATATTCAATTGAAAGACTGGTAAAAATCAATTGCTATCGGGTGTTAAAATGCATGTACCCTGGCAAAATTTTATGTACAGATAGATTTTTTAACATACATCATTTATAGACCACTTTAGTGACGATTACTGCGTAAGAAACGATGTCACCCAAAAGGTCTTTCGTTCTAAGAAAATTATGTTGTCCTGAAACAGCGCCATTTAGTATCATCATCACAAGATTTCATTGGTTCAATTGTCAAGTCTACGTATCGATCAGGAAAAAGAGGCGTGTCTTATTGAGAGAAACCACGTGTATGAGTGAGTAGTAATCGATTTTGCAAACAAAAATGGGAAGTAAACAGCGAAATATCGTCTTTTTTAAATTTATTGTATCTGAACCGCTACATGTACCCTGCCGAAAATCGGCACATGAAAAGATGATTATTTAAAGAAAAGGCACATTTTTTTCTGGTCAATGTCAGGCTATAAGAAACGGTACGATACACAAGTCTCTATCTAAGAGGAAAATTATCAAAAATATCATTTTTCTTCTAAAATATGCAAAGTACATTCAACCAATAATTTTTTGTCATTTGTATATATAGAAGTCTGTCACATGCACACGAAAAAGTAGAATATTTAGGTAGGCCATGGAATACCCTAGCTATATAGATAGTTCTTGGGGGGAAGTGAAGAATATGCTTGCGCAGTGAGGAGAACGCATGTGCAGAAGACTATTGACCAATAGGAATTTTAGATTCTCGAAAATCAAAATGGCGTCCAGTTTCGTCCTGATAAAACGAGGCGGGGTTTATTTTTTCTGTTTCCTTGTGGAAGTTGAAAAGTATTATAAACATTTATTATAGGTGGTACTGGGAACAAGTTTGTAGAGGATGATGGGATTGGTATTGCAATATCGCTTAGCCAGATTTATAAATATACATATGATAAAAAGAATAAGAACAGTAATGTATAAATTTAAAACATAAAGATGAGGTATTGTGCAGTAATCAATAATATACAAATACTATAATAGACTTTTCAATTGTGTTAAACAAAGCGTGATTGTAGTTTGTGGAGATACTTAGGCAATGAAGAACGAAAGGTGGAAAGAGATAGAATTGCGTTTTTTGCGGAAGCGGTGTTTATTTGTGTGTGCTGTAAAAGGTTTATTATTGTATCAATCACATTAAATTAAGCAAGTTCTAACTAGATGCATATGTATTTGTTGTAAACATGTTGTGGTCATAGCATGCTGCGCTAGAAAAACCCCTCAGTTACATTGGTTGTAAGGATTGTCTGTTAAACCCGAATCCATAGTTGAAGAATCAAATGCTCAGAATTGCTAGAAAGCATTTACACAAATGCACTGCTTCGATACATGTATATATTTCAGTTAATAGAGTTTGTCTCTGTTGAGGGATAAAAGATTAAAAAAACAGCACCCTAGGCGAATTCAAAAACAAAACAAAAACAAAGCACGAAACTACTTTGAGTTGCTGTTGGCAAAAAATGAGAGGTTTGATCGAATCAGTGACTGTTTTATCACATGTGCAGACCAATAGAAGAAATTACAAAGAAGGACCGAGAAAAGCTTACTTCAAGTATTAATTTGAGTATACAAATACATCATGAGCCACCACACCCTTGTCAAACAAACACGCAATTTTCTATCCACGGCTATTCCATAGCCTAGCGTATCGTTTTTATTTCATAAAAACCATTATCCGATTTATATCATTCACTTATGTTTATAAAGTCCCCTCGTGTTTTCTAGTTCACATTATAAGTAACTTTTAAAGCACCTAACAAGAGACCTAAACAATGTAATCGACTTTTTTATCTTTTCTAAACGAGAGCTCACTTTCTTTTGTTTAATTACCACTGGATATTGGACTGCATATACATTTTCTATAAATGTTACAGTCATTTCAGAGTTAGTGCGACCCTTTTGGCTAGTAGTCAAGAAAAAATACCTCTACTTTACCGACTATGCTAATAATGATTGATCATTAGTTTTTGTCCTTTATTTAACATCAATAGAAAATTATTTAGTAACGCTTCATATACCACAAAACTGTCTTGTTTGGTTACTAATCCAATCAAGCTATTGTTAATGTACTTAGAGTAGAGGTAAGTAAGTAAGTAAGTAAGTAAGTAAACTTTATTTATAGTCGTCATACAATATATACATTGATAACAGTAACATGAGCTCTGTGGAGCTCTTTAAACGACTATGGATATTATAAAAAACAACAAAAGCACATGCAAGAACATGATAAATACACATAAAATACACAAAGAAAGACATCATATATATGTAAAGTAAGCACATAAACAATGTAAACAAGGACAACCAAACCGTGTAAATGAAGGACCTATCAATGGGTGAAACATAAACGCAAATCCAGGTTTTATTTTATTTTTTTAGGGGGGAAGGGGGGGGGGGGGTGCCCATTCACACCTCAAGGATATGAAAACTTCTTGATTTTTAATTACTTCGTACGATTTATTAAGATTTTTGTAATAATTGCAGGATAAAAAAGTATACGTGCATTGTCAGAAAATATTAGATTTACTTGTAATCGCTCCGAAAAAGTCATAATAGCTGCTCTACAAGAGCCTTGCGATTTGACTCAGTGTTTCTAAAGCCTATATAAATTGGACATTTTTCCAGCAATGTTATTTAAAAAATAATTCATTGCTGTCCATTGTTTATTGAACATTTAGCACAACAGACGCAAAATTATGGCATAAGCTCAAATGGTGTTCGGCCAGGTGAGATAAAAGCTTATGATCAGAATATGATTATGATTTGGGTTGAACTTTGCAGAAATTGCAATATACGACGGATTATCAAAAGGAGCATTCGAAAATCTTTGTCAATATTTCGGGGATGTGGATATTTATAGATTACAACAACAATTATTTTTTTCAGTACACGTGCCTTCATTTCATTACTAACGCCCAAAATCGTCTAGGTAAACCGTCGACAATTTTTCATCCTCAAGTACTATGCAAGTGCAAGTATTTTGATATTCATGATGTTTAATACGTTGATTGAAATCTAAAATCTAAAACTTTATAATATATTCAGGTAAATCCTGCAATTTGTTTAGTTAGCTTGACAGGGGATATGAGGCTGCACCCCCGTGATATCAAAACACGATTTTAAAACACATTTTCAGGAAAATTTTAGCACTTCTAGCAGACATAATAGTTATTTAGGCTTTACAATGAATACTGGTTCAAACTTCTTGTCCGTGTCCTACGGCTTGGGGATATAAAACACACACAGGGAATATGAACCAGTATCCCCTGTGAAGATTCTTGTATAACATACATTATTATACTTCATGCAAATTTCCGATAAAATTGAGTCATTTCATTTCATTTCAATAATAAGGAATAGCTAAACTTTTTTGAACAAGTTATACTTTTATAACCAGGTTAGGGTCTGTTTATACCACACATAAAGGAGGGAAGGGCAAGATGGGAGGGGGTCCAATAACAGTTTTACAGCAAACTGATTTTTCCAATGACGAATAACAAGAAATTTGAAAATTACTAATCAAATCAAACTGGTTTTGTCAAATAACAGATCACAAAGATGATATTGCACTTCTCAATAGCAGCTAACAGAGAATCAATTTTACCCAGTAACACAAGAACAGTTAACCCCCTTGACACCATTCATAAATATTAAGAGTAAGCTGTCGGAGGACATTTTAGCCAAACGCGTGTACATTTTAGCAAAAAAAAAAATGACGTTTTAGCGACAAAAAAGTGTAAACTTAAGCGACACTTTTAAAGGACATTTTAGCGAAATGAGAAACGTTACATTGACATTTTAGCGACAGAAGGTATTGTCAATGTCTACTGCATTCTACATGCTTTGCATGTTGCTCCCTCTTGACCAAACGGGAGGTGGAAGAAGGATTTTTTAATAGCAGGATAAAAGCTGGACTATTTTTAATATGTTTATTCAAAATTATGACAATTTTAAAATGATAGATTAATTAAATATTCAAAATGAAATATTAAGGCAAGCACATCGAAAGCACAGCATATTTTAGACTTTAAGAACTCGGTATTTGTCCGGTAAATGAAAACAATCTTGAGCTCTAACAAAATGGTCACTTGTTTTCTTATTCATTACGGATCTTTTGAACAAGCTCTTTGTGAATTCGGATAAAATCTTCCACAAAACTGTTCCATCCTCGGTATGAAACATTTTTTTTTAGAAATTAACTATCTATTTAATTCATATATTATATTTCAGAGTTTCTTCTAAAGATCACTTGTCTATTACTTTAAATAAGAATTCGCTAAATTATCCACCAATATTTTACAGGTATCGCTAAAATGTACATACGTACAAAATCCTTTGGCACACTAATCCCAATCAAGATTGATTGCTCTTCACAAAACAATTTTCAAAAGAAACTTGTTTTTCCTTAAAGCATTGGCATGCTGTAACTGTGCACAGATATATGATCATATATTTAATTGAATTTAAAACTATACAAAAAGATTAATTGATTAATCAGGTGTTACTAGATGAATTTCAATTAAGTTGTTAGGAATTATTTGACCAAACAAACTAATTATGTGTTACACGATCTGTTACTAAATACATTTCGAAAGATACAAATTGGTCCACAAAGGGTAATGAAGACCAATGATTAGTCCTGCATGTAAAGTTGTAGACTGACTTTATGTCTGCCAGCCACACTGGTCGAGCTAACCATAAAATGACTGTGATTATTTATCAGTAGACCAAAAAGAGACAATTTAAGAACACGGCTCACTTAAAGCATTATATGTGTGAGATGTGTTTTTCTTCGATTCCATTTTCTAATTATAGTTTACAAACTACTTTCCTGACAAATGATTGATAGAGTATTATAACAATACAATGACATATTAAACGCAATAAATATATAATGAAAGTAATTATAAGTCTAAAAATTGCTACTTGGTTCTCATTTTTAGGACTCATGTGTTTATAACATAATTATTTGTGAAGATAATTTCCTTCTAAACACTTTTTTAACACTATGAGACAAATGATGTTTTAATAATTCCTCTTTAGAATCTTGTTGAAGCTATGGAATTGCAGTCAGTTTAAGTTGTGAATACTATTTAGCAACTAATTGACCAAATTTCACGACCAATTATTTCCGCCAGAAAAAAAAATCAGGTCAAAGTACAGAAATTCATTGCTGTGATCTTGTTCATTAATCAATAGAATGAATTATTCACCAACCCAGTAGCCAGTACTTCTTTGCTGGTCCAAAACCCGATTTTATTTGAAAACTTGCTATATCCAAATTGAAGAATTTTTCGTCACAACCAAGGAACATCTTCCTCGTGTACAGGTCTGTTCTTGACCGATTTTGGCCTTCCTATTTAGATCCTGTTGATAACTTGTTCTCTATCAGCTTATACAAATGTGTTGGTTTGTGGACTTCCAAATGTTTTGATTAATGACACAAGTTGTCAAAGTGGCCGTGTGCAGAAATTAAATTTGGAGCAATTTCGGTACTTTACTATTTATACAAAAGATCTGCCCCTTGTTGTCAAAGTACCAAACGCTGTCAATTTATGGTTTCTTTTTACATTTTTCTAATAACATCTGACTTTTACTTTACATGCACATGCAGTGGTCGAAAATATTACAGCACATAACACAGGGGTTTGAAATACTTGAAAATATCAAAATACCGACGTTACTGTGAATTTTATGTTCTGCATATGCGCATTTCGACAACTTATGTCTCATCAGTGCAGATCAAATCAAATCATTTGGAAAAATCCATGAACCGAAATATGTGCAAAAGCTGATAAAGAACAAATTACCAATAGGATCTAAATAAGCAAGCCAAAATCAGATAAGGACAGAGCTATGCTAGAGGGAGATACTCCTTAGGTTTTAATACAATTTTCTTAAATTTAGATATTCCAAATTTTCAAATAAAATCGGTTTTCGAGCAAGCAGTACTGGCTGTTGGGTTGGTAAATACCCTCGGGGACTTACAGTCCACCAGCAGTGGCATTGACCCAGTGTGAATAATGAGATAAGGTCCTTGAAATTCCTTAAATAGAATTTGTAAAATGTCCAAAGTTGATAAATTCTGAAAACAAACTCATTCTTTTTTTAATCAAATTTACCTATCAACAAATTATAAATACAACTTATAATAATTAGAGACGTAACAGGTAACCTTCATTGTTTTTTGCATGATTTAGTATAATTTCACAGTGTACATTTCAGTCATTCGTTATTGTCGACAGTGATTTTTTAACAAAGCAAACACACTGTCCCCAAAGCTGCTCAGTCAGGGATCTGTTCAACCTATGTTGATTTCATTCCTCAAGAAATTCTATGGCCGTCACCATAACATCATTGAGATATATGACGTGTCAGTGTCCCAAATGAAAGTGGACATTTTCAGCTAGATTCACGTCTTCCCGGATTTGACTACCGATTTTGACATTTTCCTAGATTGACTCACTGACAGTGTGACTGGTGCTGTTAACAGAGCAGGACACTGCTTACCCTTCCGGAACACCTGATGATACTCTCAGTTTCACTGGGGTTCACACTGTGAGAGCTTTTGTTTTGAATGTTGTGATTTCTATTTGTGCTTTGTATCTGTCTAAAGTCATTGGTTTCTGTGTCTAACGTCATTGTTTTCTGTGTCCTCGATTTGGCCATGTCTTTGGACTTCGATTTTTGTAAATTCCACTCCTTTTTCATCCGGTATTCTATTGCCGTTGTTTCAACATACTGATGTACATTAATCACTATGAGTACCTCGGCAGTAGTTTTAAAATATAATCACCCACCAAATTCAACACAATGGTACATATCAACCCCTTTTGTACCTTGACAGCAGTATATCATTTTGGATGATAGAAATATATGTCTTTAAAATGAATTGCTTTAAAATTTTGCATTCAAGAAAATGTTTTTGCTATCTTATAATACAGGAATTTCGGACTGTCGAGTCATGCTTTCAAAGTTTGCATCCGCCATTACTAGTAAATTATAACCTTCCATCATATACTAGCACAAGTAATAAAGCCGGATGTTGCAAACAGATTCCAGCTGGTCAAGTCACAGTCAATAGTAACGTCATCGATATCTACCTGTTGTCAATTGCTATGCCATTAATATGAGGATAGGTATAACCTGTGGAAGCGAAGTTGAATTCACTCGCTGAAAAACTGTTGTATACTGTAGGCCTTCCCTTTGTCAGTATTTATCAGGGACAATAGGAAGATGGCATTGGTAGAACAAGAGGGAGGATCTGGCTTATGGACCCCATATTTATGAAAAAAAATCATGCTGAATAAATGCAAAAAATCAACCAAAACATTTACTGGAACTACACTCTCTTTAAACCCATGCAACTGGAACCATCCTTTCTGAAGCACGACAAGTGATCCACCCGGTAAAGGATATTACAGCTTGAATATTTTCATGTGATGTAGCTGTGACTCTTTGTGTTATGCGTTGTCAAAAAACGGCAGTAGAATACCGAAGGAACAAAGTAGTGAAATTTACAAAAATCGAAGTCCAAAGACATGGCCAAAACGAGATCATAGAAAAAATGACGTCAGACACAAAAGACCCCTACAAAACAATGACGCTAGGCAGATACAAAGCAGAGAAATAGAAATCAATGTCAAGCGTGTAAATATACGGTACAATCACAGGCACTTGTTTCATTCGGGATATCTCTCAGTAATGGAGACATAAAATATGAAATACAGCGGCATAAATCGTGTAAAAACATTTTATAATGTCTTTTTTATTTAAAGTACTGTAGCAGTAAAATATGTCCGTCAGGAAAATTTGTCCAGACGGAAAAAATCTCATAGAAAAACATGTCCGCACATTTATTTTACTAGGAATAGTTGTCCGTGGACATATTTTCCTAGAAATATATGTCCTCCCGGATTCATTTTCCCAGGAATGTCTGTCCATGGACTTTAGTTTCCTAGTAATAACTATCCCCTCGGACATTTTTCTACCCGAAAATATTTATCACTTAAAAAAGAAGCAACCCTCTGAGAGGCTGAGCGACGTCTCCTAAATTTCAACTACATTGTACTACTGACGAGATGATTTTGTTTTCTGCCGATTTTTCAAAGTAAGTGAACATGATAGAGTTTGGCATTGGTTTTTACAACATTACGGACAGTATGTTCTTGACCCAATTAATAAAAAAAATATGCATACTTTCAAGTTTTACCTTACTTTAAAGCTGCACCTTTGCTTTGGCATAGCCATAGGTAATGACTCGCCTGCAGAATAGTTATATTTGTATTGACAAAAGTTAATAAATTATTCAATCTTTACCTAAAAGTACTGACAAAGTAAAGCAAAAATTGTACAAACCTTATTTTTCCTTAAACTATTTGTGGTCGTCGGTTTTTTATATACGATTTTAGAAGGTTTCATTCAAAGGAAAGGCAGAAAGGTTGGTTCGCAGACGGCCACTCAGGGCAATTCGGTTGTATAACGGATCACACGGAGGAGGTGTTTTGGGATAGACCCCGTGATTTTTTCTGCAAAACTTTAAAAATTTCATGCAAAATTTAGGCACACTCAATTAAAACTGGAGAAAAATTGACAGGATCTCCTTTTTACGGAACTCCATTGGAACCCCTTTTTGAGGACTTTATCAGGCGCGGTGCCATTACACAGGCACTAGTTTAAAAAAAATTCCCTCCGGGGTATTTTTTTTCTGAAACAAGTGCCTGTGTGCCATTCACCACGGCGATTTATAACAGACAAACCGTGGTATTAACGGACCAGACTGCACTTAAATTTAGGCTTGGATTGGACAATTCATATGTAAAAAGGGTTAATTTCCCTTACGCTGTATGTGTTCAAAGTTTAAGATCAAATAATGATTATTGTTATTGTGGTAAAAATCAAGTAAACAGGTTCGTCCGCCAATGAAGACGAAACAGTACGATACAATTCATCCAAAAATATAGTATTTGAAGATTGTGAAACGTAATTAAAAAAATTGAATTTGTATTTAGAAGTGCGTATAACGTGAAAAGAAGCTTTGAGCATTATTGATAGATATCGCCTACATAAAAGAGTTTGTTTATATAATATGACAAATATGATTCCCAGGCAAAAATTACACTGCTACGATACTTAACTTCATGTCTATCAGCTTTCTTGTTGGATTCCCAATGTTTTAATTTCCTCTGCACTGAACACAAGGGCTTGTTACGAAATAATGATACTAACTCAAACTTAGCTTATATCATTAAAGTGTGTGTTTTTTTTTTTTTTTTTTTTTTTTTTTTTTTTGGGGGGGGGGGGGTAAAGTTGATTATTCATTTTTTATATTTTATTATATGCATTTTTTTGCTATCGCCGCTCTTATAATACTGACTTAATTCCTTGACACTACACTGAACATGGGGTAGGATGCCTAAAAAGGCTTCCCATTTTATTTGTTAGTTTGTACCTAAATGCACATCTGGAATTGTGGGATCCTTTGTTTTTTACATGATTTAGACAGTGTAACAATACCCGTCCCCACTCCTCCCTACTGAGTAACCTCTTCCAGCAGTTACTGGTATTATTAGTTTATATTTAGTATTTAGTATTTGGTATTTAGTTATTTGTTACCACTGGGTCGATGCCACTGCTGGTGGACTGTTAGTCCCCGAGGGTATTCACCAGCCCAGTAGTCAGTACTTCGGTGCTGACCCGAAAGCCGATTATATTTGGAACCTTACAATATCTAAATTTTTGTAAATTTTGTTTAAAATTAAGGAGTATCTCCCTCATGCAAAGCTCTGTCCTTAGCTGATTTTGGTTTTACATTTAGATCATATTGGTTATTTGTTCTCTATCAGTTTTTAAATATCTTTCAGTTTCTGGTCTTCCAAACGTTTAGATTTTATCTGCACTGAAGAGACATAAGTTGTCGAAATGCGCATATGCAGAAAGTAAATTCACAGTAACTTCGGTATTTAGTTATTTATATCAGATCTATATAGATAAAGCTTCTAATTGACTATATGCAGAGAATAACACATATTTTTACATTGCTTCCAATTCTCAAATTTTAGAACTTAAATTATGCACTTGCCCTGACATTCCTGTCATTAATCAAAAAAGTATTAATTGGTATTTTATTGATTGATTCAATTTCAAATATTTTATATCGATAAAATAAAACTGAAAATAAAAAAAAAAAAGATTATATAATCATTAAAAAATATATCTTTTTATAATGGAATGAAGTCAAGTTCCACTGAAAAAATCATTTTCTTGTCGTGACACTTTGTTCATATTTTCATATATTTATATATTCATGACTCCAACATGCTACATCCTGACGCAACTCCCAGTCACAGTACTTCAAGCCTTTGATTATTGCAGTTATCGATCCTGGATGGCTGGAGGTATATTTCCGGGGTAGCAGACGCTTGTTGTTTTGACGAATTTCTCAATCATTTGAGCATTATGTTATTGAAAAGCATAATGCCATTTTATTTGGAAAGTTTTTGGTCAAATATACGTCAGTATATAACAAGATGCAATCCCCAAGCAGGAGTCAAAATTTGGGACAAAGGAGTGAGCATTGTCAACGCTCTGCATCAAAGTAAGACTTCATATTTTGTTTGGATTCCCTGTAAATGGATTGTATGGATACGTTCGATGAATAAATGCCAGTCCTGAACGTATGCTATGAGTAATGGATGCACGTCTACAATAGCAACTTGTCGTCGCAATGTCAATGATCATGCAATCTTTATTTAAGCAGTGAAAGCAACCGTTGCGAAGTAACTACATAGCTGCATTTAGTTTGCTGAGAAAACTTTTCTATACTGCATGACTGTGTATTAGTTGTAATTTAGCGTATAAACAAATATACTCAAAATTCTTGCGTAACGATATCGATCCGCTTTATCGTTGTCATGGTTACATATATTCATTCGTAATTTCTCTGTTATTATCATGACCCTTTTCGATGCAGTGGAATTCCGAATGGATTTATATGTCTTTAGTTTCGTACCAGAATACCCCAGTAAAACTGTTTTTATTCTGTTTTCTTCATTTCGATTTTACCATCAACATGTTTAAAATGCCATCAAGCAACGTATTCATATGCTTTATTTTTTACACATATTTTAGAAATCTTCTCTGAAAGATTGATGTGTCCATTTGCGTATATTTCCAAGAACGATAACTCTCGAAGCAGGGATTTTTTCAACTCATAGTATTGGGAACAAAATTGCAGTTTCAAAAATATATGGAAGCTTCGCATCCTATAAATAGAAACAGTCTGAAATAAAATTTCCTTTTTATTCGTTTATTAATTTTTTAATAATTGTGAATTTTTAGCTCACCTCACGAAGTGAGGGGGATTATGTGATACCCCTAGCGCCGGCGTCGGCGTCCGCGTCCGGTTAGGAAGAATGGTTAAGGTCAATTCCTGCTTACTGACATATGTCCCACTTCAACCATATTGGTATGCCTGATGCATTTTGGGATGACAAATGGAATACATGCTTCGGATGCTGTCTCTGACCTACATTTTACGCATGAGCGACTTGGTTAGGTAGAATGGTTAAAGTCCTTTCCTGCTTACTTATATAACCAACATCAACCATATTGGTGTGTATGATGCATTTTGGGATGACAACAACAATGCATGCTTCGGATGCTGTCTCTGACCTACATTTTACGCATGATTGACTTGGTTAGGAAGAATGGTTAAAGTCCATTCCCGCTTACTAACATGGCCCACAACAACCATATTGGTATGTATGATGCATTTTGGGATGACAACAACAATGCATGCTTGGGATGCTGTCTCTGACCTACATTTTACGCATGAGCAACTTGGTTAGGTAGAATGGTTAAAGTCCATTTCCGCTTACTGACATGACCCACATCAACCATATTGGTATGTATGATGCATTTTGGGATGACAACAACAATAGAAAAAGAAGGGAAACGGGGAATGTGTCAAAGAGACAACGACCCAAAGGGGAGCAACAACAACCCAAAGCCACCATAAGATCTTCAATGAACGGTGAGAAATCCTACACCCAATGGCAGGTCGAAGTCGGCCCCTGAATAAAGAGTAATCAAGTTCAGCGAAATAAACATCATCCTATACTCTTAGACATAAATTAAACGAACTAGAAAAAAGACAAGACACACATAGGCTTAATAAATTTCCTGACTTAGGACAGGCGCAAACCTGCTGCTGCGGGGTTAAACTAGTTTTATTAGGCCCAAACCTTCCCCCATATGCATGCTTCGGATGCTGTCGCTGCCCTACATTTTATGCATGAGTGACTTGGTTAGGAAGAATGGTTAAAGTCCATTCCTGCTTACTGAGATGGCCAACATCAACCATATTGGTATGTATGATGCATACAACAACAATGCATGCTTTGGATGCTGTCTCTGACCTACATTTAACGCATGAGCGACTTGGTTAGGAAGAATGGTTAAAGTACATTCCTGCTTACTGACATGACCCACATCAACCATATTGGTATGTATGATGCATATTGGGGTGACAACAACAATGCATGCTTCGGATGCCGTCTGTGACATACATTTTACGCATGAGCGACTTGGTAAGGACAAATGGTTAAAGTCCATTCCCGCTTACTGACATGGCCCACATCAACCATATTGGTATGTATGATGCACTTTGGGATGACAACAACAATGCATGCTTCGGATGCTGTCTCTAACCTACATTTTACACATGAGCGACTTGGTTAGGTAGAATGGTTCAAGTCAATTCCTGCTTACTGATACGACCCACATCAATCATATTGGTATGTATGATGCATTTTGGGATGACAACAACAATGCATGCCTCGGATGCTGTCTCTGACTTACATTTTACGCCTGAGCGACTTGGTTAGGAAGAATGGTTAAAGTCCATTCCCACTTACAGACATGGCCCACATCAACCATATTGGTATGTATGATGCAATTTGGGACGAAAACAAAAATGCATGCTGCAGTCTGTAATCTACAATTTATGCATGACTGAATCTGTTTAAAAGAATGATTGTAGTCCATTCCTGTTTACTGACATGTGAAACATGTGACAATGCTGCGCAACGAGGTGAGCTTAGCAGGCTGTGGCTGCTTTCTATGTTTACTAAAAGTCATAAATATGTGATAAAAAGGTTATGAAATATCATTTTTCAGGGACAATATGGAAAACACTATCTAATAACATATCAGTCTGCCATATAATGATAGCCTTTCCGAGGCACCTGATGATACCTCTGTTTTAAATTGGAGTTCACACTACCAGTACTTTATTCCTTTAGTAAGTTCTTCCTAGTTTTGTCTTTGTATGTTTGTTTTGACTTCACCTGTTTTGTCTCTTTAAAACAATTTTTTTTTCTCATTTTTGATTTTCTCTTCTGTTGGCTTTTAAAACATTCCTTCGATATTCGTTTGCCGATGTACAATATCAATTTCAATTTTGCTGGGACATTATGTCTTCTATTTTACGTTTGTAAAAGTGTGTAACGACTATCTTTTAGATCTCTCTCCCTTATTAGTCCCAGCTTCAAAGTAAAGGTTGTTTTAAGGTTGTTTTTTTTCTTGAATTTAAACGTCTAGTCATTTTTTCCTTTTATGTTTACTATTTTGTTATCATTATTGCATGTTTGTACTCTTTCTTTGTTATTATCATTTTTTTTTATATATTTTTTATATGATCATGTGTGCCTTGTATTGTTCAAACTTTTTCATGCTCAGTTTTGGGCCCGAAATTGGTAATAAAATATTTACTTACTTACTTACTTACTTACTTACGAATGTAATATCGACCAATTCTCAGTCCTTCTCTCTCTATTGTCAAAGAACACTGAATATAAAACTATACAAGATCTGAGTAAATAAATAATATCGCATATGCAGTGAAATTCGATACATCCGAAAGACAGTAGAATCAGCATCATCATTCAAAAGCTGATATAAGATTTGTCCATGGGCTGGAATACCCATCGTGCACCCCCCACTTCCCAACTCCACCCATTTTTTTTAGGTCCGCATACATCCCCTCTTCAAAATAAAACATGTTAACACGAGCGTAACCTGCACGCACTGGTGTAACAGGAAACATTTTTAGACCCATCTATCGAAATTTCGGAAAATTTCGTTTAAGTTTTTCTTTCAGTTGCTTCAAAATGTTGACCAAATACTTCCCCGTTATAAAAACGATGTATCAAATGATTTCTTATTGTATGAGCTTTACAAAGAACCCAAATTTGTACAATTTCTATGCCCAATACGTTCCATAGCGCCATTAAACGTACCCCTACCACTATGAAATATTGAGGAAAATTTAGATATTTTCATCGAAATTACGTAAGTTTGGTGGTCTTAAGAACCCGAAATGCATCTCGAATCCCAATTCTGAAAATTGTTTTTAGTTTTTCGATCTATTTTCTTGAATATAAAACATGTTAACATAATGTTAACGTATTTTTAATGACCAAAGTTTTATTTTCAAATAGACCAAATAAATGGATCTTTGAATATTTCCGATTTTGACTAAGTTTTTGTCATTCTTTTGCCCAATATTACTTACTAGTGTATAAATATCATTTAAAGTAGGTATCAAATGAAAGCTTATAATATTTGCTTTACAACTATTACAAATAATGGCCATTCTTATGTAATATAAACATTATACATCAATAAAACTTACCCATACCCCATCAAATTACTGTAAAATTGTCAATATTTTTGTCTATGTTCGCATAAAAATAACCAGAACACGCAAAATGTGTGTTGTATATGACAATGTTTCATAAATTATACCATGATTTCGCATTTTAACAGCCATTTGTTGACTTAAACTCAATATTTTGCCTGAAATTGATGAAAAATGGGAATTTACAACATTTCAGATTTGCCCAAATTTCACTGTTACATCGTTATATATGCCAAATCTGGAGGATATATCTGCAGATATGCCAATTAATTGTTCTAAGCGATACATTAGATGTCTGAAAACATTGTTTAGAAAAACAAGAAGTGTTTGATGTGACTCAAAATACCGAAAATCTTACCTCTATCCCAACAAATTTTCCTTAAAATTGTCAATTTTTTGTCTTATGTTCGCATAAAAATAACCAGAACACGCAAAATGTGTGTTATATATGACAATTTTGCATGAATTACATGATGATTTGGTATTTTAACAGCCATTTGTTGACTCAAACTCAATATTTGGCCTAAACTGATGAAAAATGGGAATTTTCAACATTTCAGTTTTCTCCAAAGCGTATTGTTAGATCATAATATATGTGAAATCTGGAGGATTCATCTGCAAATTTGCCATTAAATTGTTCTAAATACAAAAAAAAAAAAAAATACCGAAGTTGCATAAAAAAACAGTAAATAATAAATAAAAAAAATAATAAATAAGTAAATAAAAAATCTAAGCGATACATTAGTTGCCGTAAAACACTGTTTAGAAAAGAAGGGAGTAATTAATGTGACTCTAAATACCGAAAAACCTACCCCATACCCCAACAAATTTTCCCTATAATAGTCAATTGTTTTTTACTATATTCACATAAAAATAACGAAAACACACAAAATCTGCATTGCTTGTAATAATGTTGCATAATTTCTATCAAGATTTGTCAATTTAAGTCCCACTTGTCAGGTTAAACACAATATTTTGTACAGAATTGATGAAAAATTGGAATTTTCAGCATTTCAGATTTGTCCAAAATTCACTTTTATATAGTTATATGTTGCAAATCTGGAGGATTTATATGCCGATATGGCAATTCATTGTTCTAACCGATATATAAGTTATCTAAAAAAAATGTTTAGAAGAACAAGGAGTGTTCATTGTGACTCTAAATACCGAAAATGTTACCCCTATCCCAAGAAAATGATGCTTAAAAATCCCCAAAATATGGATGTCTGTACATTTATATGAAAAAAAATATACTTAAGAAATAGATTATTGAAAGCGGGCTCTATGCGAATTAGAACATGGGCAGACCTTATATTTGTCAATATTTTATACCGAGCGATAGCATTGCGATTTGCACAAGAGTTGAAATATGTCGGAAAACCGCATATAAACACACATAAATGGACATAGAGTTGGAGTTAATATATGTGTTATGGTCTCATGTTCATTTACTCCATATCCTTTCGTAAAATATTTAATACAGGAGTTTGTCCTTTATTGCAGCGTGGAGTTGGTAAAACAATTCCCCGTGGTAGAGATGTATGCTCTTTAGTTTTCTTAGATATGGTGTACTTGTACATGAGATAATATCTCATGTGTACACTTTCTTCAATTACTATTATCTAAATTAATGTAAATTCTAAAACCGAAGGATTAACTCCCTCCATCGTAGTTTTGTCCTCAGCTATTTTTAATATTACTGATTATTCGGATTTCGTTTGGTTTAATGCATTTTAAACATTTTTTGAAATTATGGATTTCCTTTGTTTGGGGTCTAGTGCTGCTGATGAGGAATAGATTTCCGAAATGGCCATACAGCTTATTAAAATCATTGCAGTTGGAGTTAACATATGTGTTATGGTCTCATGTTCATTTACTCCATATCCTCTCGTAAAATATAGAGAAATCTATATTCGTTGTTTTATCAATGCAAGTGGTTCGTAATCTATGAATAAGAACAAATAATCTGTTATAAAACATATAAAATACGGATATTTTAAAATCGAAGCGGGTATAAGTGTGAACTGTTTGTATTTCTAATTTATATGACTGTTTAGTTATGTTATTTTTGAAGCCCAAAAAAGAAAATTAATAAAACTCATATTTATAATTTAATTTACATTAAAAATTAAAAAAATGATATTTAAATCGTAGAGCGTGATTTGCAAATTAGATAAGATTTCATAACAACAACACATTCGTTGCTAGGTTACGGTTATGTCAATTTCAGTTCCGAGTCTTAAATTTAGTAACTGTTGTAAATTTCTATTTTTGTCATTATTTGATGTGGATGTTTGGGCGATTCATTATTTAAAAACTTTATTTACACAAAATAAAATGAGTATTGAGTGAATGAAATGTGAAATAGTACTTTACGAATGTCCTTTTATAAAAAAAAAATATACGCATGTGTTAAAAATATTGTTGGAATTAGAACATAGCTTTGTTTCTCATATTAGAATAATATTTTACTTTCTTTAACAAAAAATGCATTTTATTTATCGCAATATGCAATTTTAACGCTAAAATATAGGTAATTATGGATTATTACATGTCATTTTCCATACCAGGGACGGTATGGAAAATGACATGTAATGATCTGTTTATCACATATCTTAAATCTGATGAGGAAGAAAAAATGCAAATCTAAATTAGATGTTAAACAATTACAGTATTTTTAGCCATTAATAAATTAATTTCACGGATAGTAACAACAAATTGAAAAATTCAGAGAAGGGTAACTCTGCAGTAAAACATGTAATGCCATTTATTTTTCGATAATTGTACCAATAATTTTGTTGTATGAGATAATTTTTTTTTAATTCCCCATAGGAAACAGCTGTAGACATGGAAGACATTTGTACCGTATAGTAGGCCTTGTGGACGTTAACTACCCTTCTTGAGCTGACCAATTTTTGTAGGGGTTCACACTACTAGTGCTTTAGTTTTAGAATAATATTTTACTTTCTTTAACAAAAAATGCATTTTATTTATCGCAATATGCAATTTTAACGCCAAAATATAGGTAATTATGGATTATTACATGTCATTTTCCATACCAGGGACGGTATGGAAAATGACATGTAATGATCTATTTTTCACATATCTTAAATCTGATGAGGAAGAAAAAATGCAAATCTAAATTAGATGTTAAACAATTACAGTATTTTTAGCCATTAATAAATTAATTTCACGGATAGTAACAACAAATTGAAAAATTCAGAGAAGGGTAACTCTGCAGTAAAACATGTAATGCCATTTATTTTTCGATAATTGGACCAATAATTTTGTTGTATGAGATAATTTTTTTTTTAATTCCCCATAGGAAACAGCTGTAGACATGGAAGACATTTGTACCGTATAGTAGGCCTTGTGGACGTTAACTACCCTTCTTGAGCTGACCAATTTTTGTAGGGGTTCACACTACTAGTGCTTTAGTTTTGTGGCGTTCTTTTTTTATTTCAATTTGTTTGGATCAATTCAGTTTGCCTCGATTTGTTTTAAATCGGTCAATTGCCCTGTCATCTTTTTTTTTTAATTTAAGAATTTCGTATCTTTCTCTCCGTTTTTGCTTCGGTACCTATTCGTTTTCCGATGTATTTACATACTGAGTTTACCAAGCAACTTGACTATGGAGCTAGACAAACGAATAGACGTTAAATGAAGGCTGACATCCACAAAGCTGAAATAAAATACAGCTATCTCCATTCTACAACTATAATCTTCCGTGAAGATATTGTCTCTAGTGAAATTTCAAAAAATAAGAAAAGGCCGCGAAATGGCAATATAAATACGTGACGTCGAAATGGCAATAAAAAAATACGTGACGTCACGCGAACGTTTGGAATGTGAAACACACACATAAGTACATTAGAAACAACGGCAGTAGAATAATTAAATCTTTAATAACAGGATAAATTTAGTTTAATTCATTACTGTAAAAACCCAACACACTTATCTTCAATATTTGATTGACAGATGACCGGAAGTAAATTTTTAGGGCACAATATGGATTTTTCAGGGCGAATATCGATATTAGCCCTGAGGGCAAATAACCTGATCTGACTTCCGGCTATTATTTTACATGCAAAAATGCTCGTATTTCTACTAAGTATGTGATAAAATTGTATATTTTGGGCGATTTTCGTGAAAAATGGGATTTTTCAGCAATTCGGAATTTTGCAAATTTTCAAAGTTGAATTGTTGTATAACAGACCATAACCCACACACATGATCTTATTTGTGATATATGGGAGTCTCTGTGTATTTTGATGTTTGAAATGATATGTTATTGGACATTTATACAATGTTTAAAGGGAATGCAAGGTCTAAAAATATTTTTTGATATGTGATTTAAAATGTCTTTTGTAAACCTAATAAATTTGTCTTATATTTATTTATGTTACAATTAAAGGTACAGAGGCTGTTTTCTTATCAAATTTACACACACTGGGGGTGCTCATTATCATATTATCCGGAAGTATGTTGATGACGTATCAACGACTGTTTACAGTTATACATTAAAATGAAACAACAGATTAATATCTCATCATTATCATGTGTATAAGATTTCTTCTTATTTTTCTATAAAACAATTTAATTTCAAAATGAGTTATTATTATATAGTAATACAAAAATATTAAATGATATATAAGTTATTTACTTTATTGCTATGTCACATTTATCATGTGACAATCATAATTAAATAAATAGGTAAAAGGTTATTTATCTATTTTATTTCAAGTATAAAATTCAATTCAAGATAAGCTGTGAAATAAAAAGTATTCATTTTATGAAACTGATGTTTTATATTTTTAATGCTTTTGTCATTGATAATAAATATTATAAAATATAAAATTTATAATGTTTTGTCTTTTAAATCTTAATCTGATTTAAACTTTAAAATATTGGACTGGAAATTAAGATTTACATCAAATTTAAATAAGACTACGTGAAATTCATTTTTAGTGAGGAATGAAATGAAAATATTTTCACATTTCTTATCATAGGATATTGTTATTATTCTAGATGTTATCAAAATAACTGGCAAAAAGTACCCCCTTCCTTTTTCCACTCAAAAATACATTACACAACCGTGTAAACTGTAATAATTTATAAATAGTGTTGATTTTCCTGCATTATCATCAGAATGCTACTAAATATATAAAATTAGAATATACCTTCTCTAATTATTTCTATGTGTATTATTTGATTGGAAAAACAGGAATTGTCGCTGCTACGTCACAACAGCTGTGAAATGTGGGTAATATATTGATAAGGGAGACAAGTAAAGTAATCAAAATGTCAGCCTCCCTGGAGTGTTACTTATTTCAAATATTTGTTGATTACTAGTTAATGTGTTAACAAACAATCAAATGGTTATTATGAATATTTATAATTTGATGTTATGTATGCATAAACAAAACATTATTTTTACCCTTACATTCCCTTTAAGTTTTTCAAGCTGAATAAAATGAAATAAATTGTGTTGAATATTTGTGGTAAGGGGTTATATAATAGTAATTTATGAGACTGTAGTTATTCTAAAATGTTTAAAAAACATATTTTCTTATGGCTTAGATATAATGAAAGGATATCTAATCAACATTTTCAAGTTATATATCAATTTCATGAAGTATTTGCATCTCAAAGTCAAAACAGCAGAAATTCTGAAAAACGGAAAATTCCCATTTTGCATACAATTTCGAGCAGAAGAGTCAAAAAGAGGCCCCTTAAAAAGTTTAAATCTACTTAAATGATCTTTTGCATGTCAGCTAGAATTCCAATAAAACATTATTCTTTAATCACTTAGAGCCTGAATATTTCATACTAGTATTTCCCCTTAATTTTTGAGGGACGGGTGCTAATTTTGAAATTTCTGAACCTACAATACGTCGGAAACTAAAATGTTTGCACACGATTTGTTGCTTATATATCACAAATCATTATTACATCGGCAATTATTAAATATAAATTCAGATTTTTACGACCATAAAGACAGAAAGTCGAAATTGTGAAAAAATCTAAAATTCCAAAACTTCCCATTTTTCAAAAATTCTTTACCAAAAATCAAAATCTTATGGACTTTAATGGTTTTATTTTCCAACATTCTATCACAACTGATAAGTTAGGCATGAAAACTAGATCAAATGACGAGTGCTATTTATCTGAAAGGAATTGACAGCCTAAAATTGTCATTTTTGTAATTTTTTAAAGGGGGAGGGGTACATTTTTTGTATCCCCAGATCATAAAAATGGCGTAAAGTGCCCAAACTTGAGTTCATTGTAAAGGATATTAAATTAGCTTTAATTTGGTACCAAATTTCAGTACATATTACTTATTAAATAATTATGGAGCTTAAAAGATGAAACTTAGGTTAAAACGAAAATACAAGAGTTTTTCGTGGTGTACTATAAAAGTGGCCCTATACTGTCTATGCGTGCAGGTTATGTTCGTGTTGACATCTTTTATTTTGAAGAGAGGATATAGAAGGACTGAAAAAAATCGGGGAAAATGATTTCAGCCCATGGCCTATTTAGGAAGCAAGATGTTGTTCAGTAATACCGTAAAATAAGATAATGCTCCCTTCTCTATGTTCCATTTTTGTCGTAATGCATTTCGGATCCAGTCCCAGATAAAGGGGGTCATAGAGAAAAGATATTCAAGGTTCTTTGAAGTCATTTTTTGTCATTTCTTCATGAATTTTGTACGAAAAAAAAAAGATGAAAAGATGTTCCTATCTCAAGACCTCCTCACATCCGTCAACGATTTTCTTTGTTTCATTAGTAACACTCTTTTCCTTGAGAAATCACAATAACATACTATACAACAGTGACATTATTTTATTAAGCACTATTAGATATTTATCAATGAAAGATGTTTGTTTCCTAAAATGTAAAAGAAATACGATTTTCGTGTTGATTAATTCAATTTGCAGTTGCAACATAATCTAATATTTGTCCATTTTTACTACTGATAAATATTCTATAAACAGATCAAGATATTCAAAAAAGCAACAACCCTAGAGGAATTCCGATCATCTTGTACAGGAGTTCATATTCTGAACACGTAATGAATGGAACGACTACTATCCTCTTGATAAATGACAATTTTATTCCCCAGATATAGTGACCTTTTCTTGCTGATTTATAACCGATCCATACAGTTATAACCGGTTCAGATCTAGGACAGCAATAATATTGAGATAATGTGTATAAAAAACAGAAAAAAATACTTTTGACAGAAATTAGAAATATATCAAAGTAGTCTATTTTAAGTACATAACTTGATAGGGAAAAGGGTAAATGGGGGTTATAGCAAAATTACCGAAAAGAATAATTGTCAGGAACCAAAGCCCAAGAATTATTTTGATTTTTAAGTATTATAAAAAAAAACTGTAAGACAGTACAATAAACAATATTTCTGTAGACTCTTTATATATAACTCTATCAAAAACAAACAATGTTAAGTTCATGAAGGGCTAATAATTTACGTTGGCACAACGTTGGCCTTTCAACGTGTATGAGGGTTATTAAAATATTACAGAATAAAACCTCTCCTGCCATTGCGGTAGTTGCCGGTAGCAACTCAACAGCAATTGTTATTGAAAGGTTGCAGACAGACAGTGAATAGAAATGTTCATTCCAGTATTAAGTGAAAAATAAATCTTTACAGTTCGAAGCGAAACTTCAAATTTTTCCACAAGGGACTGATATTTATTAAAGATTTCTTTTTCAATTTATTTCCTGAATCTGTCGTTGAAGTACACGCATAAAAATCTTGTTGACCGATGTAAACTAGGAGTTTTAGTAAAATTACCGAAAAGAATTGTCAAGATCCAAGGGGCAAAAAGACAAAGCTGTTGCAGGTTGAAACCATCGAAAATTGGCTACCGCAATGGTCTTGGCTTGGTACAGGAATTGAAAAGATTTGTGGGTAAAACAGGTTTTATTCCACTCCAAACCGCCTCTTCTAAATGCGGTATTGTCCGGTAGCAACATCGACTGATACTGGGAAATCGTAGACAGTAGAAATATAGTTTCTACAACGAGAACTACGTTGATTATGAAATTTCTCTCATCGAGTTAAATAAATTTTGGAAATGATTGAAAACGAGGCTTGCCGAGTTTTTAAACATTTCAAAATTTATTTAACAAGATGTGAGAAATTTCATAATTGACGTGTTTAAGTTGTTGAAAATGTTTCTCTAATGACATAAGGTAAAATACCGAGGATTATGTTCCGAATAGATTTGGCGGGAAATTTCACGCGAGTTGTTCTCTCACTAGAGACGAGAAATATTTTTATCACACCGGTCAGGCGTTGGTTAAATTTGCTAGATTCGAGAAATAAATGACCATCCCAGTACTAAATAATTAAACAATCTTGAA
Organism: Modiolus philippinarum; assembly: GCA_002080025.1. Lineage (NCBI taxonomy): Eukaryota > Metazoa > Mollusca > Bivalvia > Mytilida > Modiolidae > Modiolus > Modiolus philippinarum. The sequence continues at coordinate 12,607 of MJUU01061967.1, read as the reverse complement.
TCAGAGTTCGGACCGAAACTTCAAATTTGTCTACAACAGACTTATATCTATTAAAGGGCTTTTCAATGATCGTATATTAGACGGATTTTCTTGTAGCCTTGATTCAGAAGGCGGTCACAAAGCTAAATATATCTGATGAGAAAGTCTGTATAATTTGTGGTAGCCCTTTCAGAAAATATTACTCTTCGAACTGAATATAAAGTGAATATAGAATATATTATCAAATGTTAGTATCGTTTAGAAAAGCTCCTTGAAATTTTCATTTGCAACAACGTGCAACATTTGTGAACATTATGATATGCCCAGATGGAATGCAAATTAAAACTGATCTAGCAAGTGTTCAGGAATGGACTGAAAGTAAAAATTATCGAAATAGACATTGTACTTGGTAAGCAGAAGTAAACAGTTAGAAAATCAGCATTTCATAGTGAAGTATGTGAAAAGACAAACTGTTGGCGCTGTTACATATCGCCAATGTTGGATAAATTGTTGATTGCAAAAATTGAAAAGGCATTAGCCAAAAAAAACTGATTCTATGTTGGAATCCAAATGATTAGGTAATTATAAATAAGTGAAATGTTGGAATTTGAACTCCGAAAGATGATGAGACAGCATTATTGACTATATAATGGGAAAATGTTGAACCACCGACCAAGACGATATGTCAACCATGTGAACCGTTGCAACTAATTCCACTCTTTTATAAGAGTCAAATTAGCAGACAGCAGTCTCATCATATTTCGACATATAACACGATTTTTAAAGTTGTTATACATGTATCATTCTTCTCTGAAGGCTAAGCTAATCTTGGATATGTCTTCTATACTAGTTGTCCCAATAACATATAGGTTAATAGGTATAAATAAAACGGAAAACGCAGCAAAACTCAATGGAATACACTATAATAGGACCTAAGTGTTTCTTTGATTGAATATATCAACACTCTGAGAATACAAGAATACTTTATAACAGCGTCTTCACTCCAATACATCAATATAATTTCAGTTTATGTAATGTTGAATATTCTTACAACCTAAAAGTATTTGACATACTTAGAGTCATTTTCGATAAGTCATTTTCTGACTTAAAAGCACTAAAACTGGATGTCGCTCAGACATGATCAATATTCTTTCTTCGGTAAATCTTATGAACAATGTAAGCGCGAAACAATAGCAATACTTGTCAAAAAATAAACACTTGCCTGGTCTTGTCTATTAAGTATAATAATAAATGTTAGAAATATTATATGCTTTCACGAGGTTTTCATAAACAAACAGAAATAATATGGAGTAAATGCGCATGAGACAAAGCCTCTACAAAAAAGTGTAAAAACAAACCATGGAACAACGCTTTTATTGTTGTTCTTCATCTTTGAAGTCACCATGAGGCATTCAACAATGAGCTTAACCCAAACTTCATAGTAAGTTCAAGACAGCGGGATACAAAATATCTCAATAAATGAAGGAACATATTTTGTTTGTACTGCAAATTCGACATAAGGACCAGTGAAATTTGAAAATAACAAAATATTGTTACAGTTCATCTCAATTCTGGATATGATTTTTTTGACAACTTATGTGTCTTGAGGAAGGTAAATGGAGACTGGGAGAAAAGGGGCGAGAGAAAGGAGAGAGGGGGCGGGAGATAGAAGAGAGATGGTTGGCGAAAGGAAAAAAAACTATAAAGGAAGAGCGGAGAAAAGAAAATGATAGGGAGATCGAGAGAAAGAACAGAAGGGTTGGGATAAAAGAGAGACGGACGAAAGAAAGGAGCAAGGGGTAAAATAAAGGAAAAAGACATCGTCCTATCTGCTCCTTTGTCTTCAGTGCTGATAAAAATCAAACTTTTTGACTGAATGCCTGATACTTAGGATAGATAAATGCTGACATACATGTTTGTCTTTATAGGAACAGACTGTTGAAATTTTACACACATCATAGATAAGTACACATTATAATATTTCAATGAGTTTTATCTTGTAATAGAAATGTCGTATCAGATCTTGTCTCTTTTCTTTTGGGTCAAATAGAATTGGATAGACATCCTTTTGCTTTTACTGAAATTAAGATATAAATGCTTTTTCTTCTTTTTCTTATTTCTGTAAGCTTTTAAATTTGGTCTTTATTTTTGACATTTCAATGCCGAAAGCCATTTTAGTTAGTTTTTGCCGGCTTTATTTGCAGGAATTGGTTAACATGTCGTTTCCGTGTATATTTTTTGTACAATCCTTTGTACTGGATTTAGCCTCCTATTTTGGTAAGGTGTACTTATTTTCTGACTATTTTATTGATCATGGCTTTCCATATGATTTGATTCTGATGCTGCTGATGAGAGATGACTCCTTGAAACACGTGTACAGCATAATCAAATGAATCATGCAAGTTGGGTATTTTTGTTAATCGCTAGCTATCGGGTTTGAGTTTATCCCACAAAATCGGTTTGGTGTTGTCAGTATACGTATCAATCCATCAGTAAAAAATGTTGCCATGATTAACTAGAAGTGTATAACTTGGCGATATGTACTATAAGTAGTTTGTTTTGCAATTAAGGAATTCTCTACATGTGTTGCATCGAGTGCGACAGCACGAGATGCAATACGAGCTGAGAAATCCATCCGAGCAAAACAAATTACTAATAGTATTTTCATCGCCAATTCAGTTATTGAAACATATCGGATATATGTTTCCTTTTCCAATGAAATACATTTTCCAGTTAAACAAATTATTCTTGGTTAAATATAGCGTCATATTAATACGCTGTTGCTAACGTCCCATAGACATTGACGATAATAAAATCATGTTCGTATCAACGCAGTGAAGTAATAATAAAATTATCGTCGCTCAGAAACAATTGAAAATTGCGCAAATTATCGATAAAAGATATATCGGATACTAAGGAAACAGATTAAGGTCGTGATATATATATATATATAAATCCGGATTCCAGGATATTTGTAATAATTAATTCTGTATAAACAAAATGTTTATTTGTTATCCTACATGTTACAAATTATGAAATAGACGAGAATGGTGATGACAATGAATACTTGTTACATATTATATTATAAACCAAGTATGGTAGGCAAAGATTGAGCGTCTGCTCGCTTTACTGTCCCGGTGACCCGGTGAGTGACGTTATTTATAGTTCCTAGGGGCAACAAGCTCGGTCGGGGAAACCGGTACGTGAAGCCAAACGGGAAGCCCGGACGGGAAGTGTCCCGGCGATAATTTACGTGGCTGTACTCGTTAGAATAATTAAGGAACTATAAATAATACTAACATTAACCTAAATACCCCCTATAAAAACGTGAACAAGTAAACAAAGTGACCACCGTCACATATATAAAGAGAATCTGTAAAAGGAAATATTTAGAATGTCTTTATAGTCAATCATGTATATGCACGCAGAGAAACGAACAGATCGATAGTTTAACAATTTTTGGAAAACAATTTTAGCTTCATACCTAGATCTTTTGCTGTATATTGACGAAGATGGACCTTTACAATCTAGACTATATAAGCCAGATGCTTTTAACTTTCCAATTGTGAACTTTCCCATTCTTAGCAGCAAGATATCAACTCTAAAGCTAATGAGTGCACATTTCATAGTTTATTCGTTACTGTCGAACAAAGGAGATAATATGACGCAAAACGCCATTTCCACAAAATCTTGATTCTCTCGCGTTTATTTGTGTGTTTTTTTTTAATTAAATACCGTAATTTTGCGTATTAATGTCTTACCTTACATCAAAGCAAAAGCTGTATATAACTAGAAAATTTTTGAATTTCGAATTTCATCAAGTCGATAGGAAAATTTCGATTTTAACATGCTCGCTAAAGCTCGCATGTTTAATATCGAAATTTTACTGTCTCGAGGGAAGAAAATAGAAATATTTTTAACTCACTCCTACCTGAAGGAGAAACTATATTACCACCTGCGCCATTGACATATTAAGTTGAAGGAAGAACAAAATCTTGTTCAATTAAATTGTGCCTCTGCATTAAGAAATTTCTTTATTCTGGGAAGAAATTTTACATGCTTGCTGAAAATCTAAAATTTAACTCGAAAGGAGAAATGTCGTAACCCACTAGTAACAGAAGGAACTTCTATATATTTCCCCTTTGCATTTGTGTAAATCAGTGAGATGTTATTCTGAAATACTTCATAATCGTTTATTAATCAAATGTGCTTATAGGTCTCAAAATGCTTAAATATCAAATTGCGTCAAATGCTAAATATCAAATTGCGTCCAATGAGGGGTTGCAATTTTTGTCTCGTTACGTAACAGTTTAGCTTTAAAAGTTGCTAGATCTATGCATATTGAATGGCATCAATTAATTCAATTAAACTAGCATATTATTGGATTATTGCATGAATATTGGAAAGGTTGCCTGGATGCACGAGCTTTCAATTGCAATATATATTCTATGAGGAATAATGTTCCTCAATATTCATACAATAAATGATTTACTGTAAAGAATAGCTAACGAAACTTTTTGTCAATTAAGTTTAATCTGCATTTGTACTACAGAATACCGCTTTCTATTTCAATATAGATATCCTTTGTAACATATTAATTGTCGTTTGAAAATGAGCGAAGGAATATAATGATGTCAGCTCAGGGTTACTAGAATAAGTTTGCAATTGGCTGTTATTTAACTCATCGATATGAAAGGAAATGAAAATCAATCATAAAATAGAATGAGTGTGTAATGCTTGTAGAAGGAGTGTCTAAAGGTAAGACTGCACAACATAAATTGTATACTAAAGTGACGACCATTTGATTTTCAGGGGGGTGGGTGGTGGGTGGTGGGTGGGGTAGGGGATGGTGGGGGGGGGGTGCTTGGTCGATTTCGTAAATAAAGAATTTAATCTTTGTGCCAGTGAAAATAAATATATTAATCCTGCTTGTCATGAAAATAAATATATCAATTTTGATGACTAAATACCGAAGTTCCTGTAAATTTAAATTCTGCATATGCGCATTTCGCCAACTTATGTCTCTTCAGCGCTGACAAAATCTAAACATTTGGAAGACCATAAACTCAAAGATGCTTTAAAAACTGACAGAGAACAAATAACCAATATGATCTAAATATAAAGCCAAAATCAGCCAAGGACAGACCTTTGCATGGGGGAGATGCTCCTTAGTTTTTAACAAAATTTACAAAAATTAGATATTTTAAGGTTCCAAATAGAATCGGCTTTCGGGTCAACACCGAAGTACTGACTAGTTGACTGGTGATTTAAGGAATATTTTTTTTGTTGCAAATGCAAATAAATAATTTGATGTGACATTTGGTGAAAATAAATAAATTGTCCGATATTTTCATGAAAATAAATAATTTATCACCAACGCCCTCCCCCGAAAATCAAATGGTCGTCTTCTAATCAGTTTAAAACCTTCATTTGAATTCGTAAGTAGAAACTCAATTTCATCTAACAAATTTCTATGCAGTTTTAACGTTTTTTTTGTTTTTTTTTACAAAAAGTATATATAATATACAACTCAATTTACCGAAGTTTTTAATACAACTACAATAATTTCTTTTTAGCTCGCCGGGACGAATGTCCGGAGAGCTATTGTCATACCCCCGGCGTCGGCGTCAGCAAAACTTTAACCTGGCTTGTTGAATTGAGACCTGAAGAAGTAGGATGTTGATATTTGGTATGTGAATGCTTTCTTCTGGTACCATATTTGTAGACATTTTGACCTTGACCTTGCCCTGAGGGCAGTTTTTGCAAAACTTTATCCTTGCCCCTAGAAGGTAGGCTTTTAGTGGTAGCGTGTTTATATTTGCTATGTGACTTCCTTGTGATGAGAGCTTTCTTCTGGTACCATATTTGTAGACATTTTGACCTTGACCTTGCCCTGAGGGCAATTTTTGAAAAACTTTAACCTTGCTCCTAGAATTAAGTTATTTAATGGTAGGGTGTTCATATTTGGTATGTAACTTCCTTATGATGAGAGCTTTATGTTGGTACCATATTTGTAGACATTTTGTCCTTGACCTTGCCCTGAGGGCATTTTTTTTAAACTTTAACCTTGCTTCTAGAATTAAGTTGTTTAGTGCTAGGGTGTTCATATTTGGTATTCAACTTTCTTGTGATGAAAGCTTTTTGATGGTACCATATTTGTAGAAATTTTGACCTTGACCTTGCCCTGAGGGCAATTTTTTAAAAACTTTAATCTTGCTTCTAGAGTGAAGTTGTTTAGTGGTAGGGTGTTTATATTTGGTATGTGACTTTCTTGTGATAAGAATTTTCTGATGGTACCTTTCAAATTTATTGTGCATCGAGGTCACACTAATCCCCGGCGAGCTATGTTGTCTTCTGACAACTCTTGTTATCAGAAAAGTCTTTGACGACACATAGTTTTTATTCAAACAACTAACATCAGCTAATATTGTAGAGATTTCAATTTACATAATTAAGTATAACTTGTAATAGACTACACGTTTTGTATGTTTTCTTTGAAATTAAGACTATAATTCGAAGACGAATGCAACCTTTGCAACATAAAGATGGTTTCAAATATAGGAAAAGTTATATCAAATATGGATTCAGAAAATTAAATTTTATAGCTTGTCATCAATATATCTCCAATCTTAAAATTTATATATGGCTTTTTGAATTTGATAGTCAGCAAAAAACGTTCACTGTTCAAGATATAAAAACAATCTGAACCCAGACAAAAGTCAAGAAGCTACATTACATTTTTAAAAACATTGAATGCACTTTCATTTGACACTTTATATTTGAAAATCATTTTGTAAAATGGAAATTCTTTCCAGCAAGTTCATGTAAATAAGAAAAAAAATCGTCGTTAAGTCTAATCCCAAAACATCCTCAACCAGGCCTTTCAAAAATTTAGATACAAATATGGGGAAAATGACTCATATACTAAGGGTGGACCTCTACTTAGTTATAACTAATATTAAACTATGCAATTAAGAAATTACTTGAGCATGCACAAACGCATTATTTTCACTTTTCCTAAAAGTAAGATATATTGCAATTCATAACGAACCTCCTATCGGAGAACCTGATAGGACAGTCCGTATATAATCCGTATTTTACAGGTTAGTAAGTAATTCATAGAAAGGATGATCCGTGACAGGGGAGTCCTCATTTCATAACCAGGGGAAGTCCTTATTTCATAGACAGGGTAATCCGTGACAGGGAAGTCCTTATTTCAAAAACAGGGTAATCCGTGACAGGGAAGTCCTTATTTCATAGACAGGGTAATCCGTGACAGGGAAGTCCTTATTTCATAGACAGGGTAATCCGTGACAGGGAAGTCCTTATTTCATAGACAGGGTAATCCATGACATGGAAGTCCTTATTTCATAGACAGGGTAATCCATGACAGGGAATTCCTTATTGCATAGACAGAGTAATCCGTGACAGGGAAGTCCTTATTTCATAGACAGGATAGTCCGTATTTCATTTACAGGGTTTTCCGTATATCATTGACAGGATCGTCTGTATTTCATCCATATTTCATCGACAGGATAGTCCGTGACTTTCATCGACAGCGTACTTCATATTTCATTGATAGGGTAGTCCATATCTCATTGACAGGTTAGCCCGTTTTTCATCGACAGGGTAGTCCGTATTTCATTTACAAGGTAGTTCTTATATCATTGAGGTCGAAAGTGTCTTAAGATATAGTTCTACATGAGTATAACTTAATTTAATGATTTGATTCGCAATAACTGTTGATAGTTTTTCAAAGGAAATCTTTAACAATACTTTACGTCTTTGTACAAATGACTATTCAGTTTATATTGTTATTTGTTTAGGAAGCCAAATATATCACTTTTCTGATATCTAGGTGATAGTTTGTCCTCCAGCAATACTCTATTTCTATTGTGGATATTCAATTACCAGTGATATCCTGTTTTGTTGATGTTAGGACTGTCAAAGTGAAAATGATCTGTTTGTACATTGCTTTTCTATGTCTGAATAGACGGGTGTACAGATGGTATTGACATTTATTAATTAATGTTGAAATATTTTCCCTGCTGTTTATTTCCTGATTTGCCTAGAAGTAGTTGTCTTATTTCAGTTGTAATGTTCATAGATGATTGACTACCAGAGAAAATGTCGGGCCATCATTAACTGTAATCTGCTGAACTGTATTTGACATTGAGTCAATCGAGCAGTGAAAACTGTTCTTGGACTATGTTTAACTTTTATCATGATCAAAAGCGTAGTTCCATTGCATTGTTTTATTCGTAGAGATTTTGTCTCGTGTGCATTTACTCCATATCCCTTCATTACTTATTGATGTATGTATTACCCACCGTGTATCAGTTTTTAAAACAAGAGATTCCGTTTATCACTGGTTTTTGTGTAAATATTTTACGAAAGGATATGGAGTAAATGAACACGAGACCATAACACATATATATGTTAACTCCAACTGCAATAATTTTAAAGTTCACTGACCTAGATAAGATAAAAACAATGTTCAATTTTATTGAATCTTTATGTATTATTAGACATTCTTGATGCATTAGAAAACATACTTCTTTGCTTTTCTAATTTCACGTTGAAACTTAATTTATCATTGTATTACTTAAACTTGTAAATACAAAGTTATCTAAACAAACTTGAACATTCTATATAGGCTTTAACCAATAATGGTTTATTGACAGTTCAAATTTGTTTTTCAAAATTGGTTCTCTATTTCAGGTCTCTAGGCATTTTGTTTAAATTACCAGCTGTTTATATGTTAACATGACGATTAATTCTTGGTAAATATTCTATTGGTTCTATCACTTGTCAGTTTGGTATCAATCCTACAGCCTTTGGATTAATCGTCAATTAATGGTAAATGAAAGGATATGGAGTAAATGTATATGAGACAAAAGTCTCTACAAAAACATAGTAAAAAACAAGCAAAGGGACAACGCTTTTATTGTTGTTCTTCATCTTGAAGTCACAATGAGGCCTTCAACAATGAGCTTTGCTCAGTTCAAGACGGCCTAAAGCACCGGTTTTAAGGGAATTCTTTGGTAATTGTCGAACAAGACTACATCCATGTCTTTTCTGGCTATGGATGCGGGATTGTCATCAAACATTAATTAAACTGGCAAGGTGCTATTACAATCACTGTCATCCATTGCCCGACAAAACACTAGTGTCTTAAGCTAATGGACGATTACAACATTCAAATTTAAATACATGACGATTCTTTACCAAACCATTTGTGAATGTTTTAGTTTGATTTTTCTTGGGTTGTTCTTGGGTAGACTATGCTCCTTGTGCTAGCCGGGAGGTGAGACTCCTAGTGCCATCTTTCAAAATTCGTTTTATCTCATTCTTTGACATTTGTGCATGATATACCGTATTACAAAATAACAAAATACAGAAGTTACTGTTAATTTATTTTCTGCATAATTATGCGCATTTCGACAATTTATGTCAATGCAGATCAAACCAAAATATTTGGAAGCCCATTAACCGAAAAAAAGTGTAAAAGCTGATAGAGAACAAATAACCAAAAAGGTGCGTATAAATTCAGCGACAGTATCATTTCAGCGACTAACGTTTCAGCGACAATTTTTTAATAATTCCGTATATCATTTCAGTGACGCCTTTTCTACGTATCATATGTAAATTCAGCGACATCAAGTTTTAATTAGATTATACAAAAAAAATAATGATAATAATGATAAAAATAAACTTTAATTTGCATGAATATAAATTTCATGTAAGATGCACATCAAAATTTTCAGAAATAGGTCAAACGGATACTACTAGTTAGAGGTAGTTTTTTCTCGAAAACTCAATTTTAAAATCAATGACGTGACCAACCTTTCTTTTCCTTTCTTATGATGCTCAAACGTTTTAAACTAATAAAGAAAGGGATAATAAAATAGCACATAAATGAATATTTATTCAATTAATTTAAAATGAAGATGGGTAAGAACAACAGTCTTAAGGGCTCCGTCGAGTTCTATATTGCTTAACTCATAGCATACAAGGCAAAAACTGCAATTTATTTAGAAGGCTTAATTGCATATATAGAGACAGTGCAGAATTTTTAAACAATCTCGTAGTTTTAGAATGATTTAGAATGAATTAGATTTCTGATTTAGAATGAAAATGAATTTTATGAACAATCAATTTTTACTGTAAAATATATAACCTTCTCAAACTCATACTTCCATCTGTTTGTGAGAAAGAGCAAGGCGTCACAGGTGTCATATATTTTCACGGGTTAATGTCGCTGAATTTATCAAATATAATGTCGTTGAAATGATATGCTTTTTGTCGCTGAAATGATAATGTCGCTAAAATGAAAAAAATTCGAAATGTCGCTGAAATTATCATCTCCGATTTAAACAAACATAGGGCACTCATCAAGTCGATTGTAAGTAGACCTGGCATTATAAAATATTGAGATGTGGGCACTTTAAACAGGTGTTTTACATTTCAAAATTAAAAAATAAATGCCAAAATTTGACGGAAGGATAGTATATCCATATGATAAATTCTCTCACGAACGACCTTTCAATAACAATGGGCGTTGCGTTGCTACCGGACACTACCACAATGTGTGTCTTCATTTTTTCTCTCCTGTATTCATGTGGAGTCTTTTTTTCTTTGTGTTTCCGATGTTGCCGTTGTCCCTGGATTGTTCGCCTTTAGACTGACGTTTCGGTTCTGACTTACTCTACTACCACTGGGTCGATGCATCTGCTGAAGTACAATTTGTCCTCGAAAGCATCATCAACTCAGTAGCTTATTTTACTGAAAACATGAAATTGAGAAACAACAAAACAATACTGGCTAGCGTATCGCCCAGTATAAAAAGGCACCACCTGATAATATCATGGACACAGTGTAATCTTTTAAGGCAGCTATCCATCCCAAAATAGTCACTACAATCACGTCATATGTAGCATCAAATGACCCACGTTTCAAGAAAAATTGTTGACTGTGATTTTAGAAGAAATAGTAATGGGATCCCATCCAACTTGAGTCAGCTGTTCCATGGATGAACGGAATTTGATTTTAGTTTAAACATGAGCTAAGGACGGAAATTTATTCGGCACTTTTAAAGTTGTGTCAAATATCTGTGATAGTAGCTTTTTAATCATATTCTCATGTAATTACACATTTATAATAATAAATTGTGCACATTGGTTTATATTTTTATGTCTTCGCATTATAGCCACTGAAAGTCTAGTGCTGATGAAATTAGTCATAAAAACCATTCCAACCTTAAACCTGTAATCTTTGGCAAATTTTATATCTTTTTATTTGAATTTACAGGTGCCATGCAAAATACTGCAGATGTATTACTCAAATTTATTGAACAGTTTGGTCATCGCTACTTTTCTCTGTCTTTTTTGCATGTTAAAAACGAAAATTCCCGATATGATCGAGCCATGACCAATCAGGCAAAATAATTTTTGTAATACTTCTTAGTTCAATAATTATGAAAAAGAAAGTTTTACCTCCAAACTGCTTTTGAGACATAAGTTGTCGAAATGCGCATATGCAGAAATTAAATTCACAGTTACTTCGGTATTTAGTTTTTTGAAACAGGATAGGAAATTATCGAGCGTGTTACGGCCCGAACAATTTCTGAAATGATTACAATAGGGTCTGAAAAGTCTCGTCATTTGTCTCGCGAGAATCACGAATTCGAAAATACCTCCCTCCAAAACATGACGTCTGAGGATTTTGACGTTAACTTTTTGTTCAAAATTCAAAACGTCATATATCTTTGTTTAAAATGTAACTTCCGGGAACAATTTTTGATCCTGGAAGTTCCAAAATTGTACGAGACTTACAGACCCTATATGTAGACTAGAAAAAAAACTAAGAAAATCATCTTGTCAGGTTTGGAGCCCAACAAATTTGGTTTCACGCAACATTCTTTTGAAATACATATACCAATTCAAAACTATTACAGTTTACAATATTTACAAGAGCCATGAACTATTCTAGTTCAATTAGCTCAAATACCTGCAGTTTTGGTAATTATGGTGTTCTCAGTCTCTATATAACAGATCTAAATTTACAAGAAAATTTATATATGTTTGCAAGGAAAGCACCTCAGCCAATGTTTAGACGGTCAGTTAGGACCTACATGTAAATATAAAAGACAGTGATGTGTCACGGATGAAAAGATATTGACATGCATATGAGAAAAAGTTTCAACAAATACATATCAAAACCAAGCAATGGTACAACGATTTTAATGTTCTTTATTTTGAAGTCACGATGAAACATTTAACAAGGAGTTTTCTGATACCCAAAAGTAAGTTTAAGACGACCCCTACCACCGCTTTGAGTGGAATTCATTGCTAAATGTTGAGCAACGCTATATCCATGCCTTTTATTCATGGATGTGTGATCGAAAATAAACATCAAATTATATTTAACGGCAAAGTATTTATACATTTGATGTCGTCCGTTGTCTGACAAAAAGACTAACAGAAGGCAATATATAAACAACCATATGGCAATTAGTTACGAAAAAACTTGGCATAAAACAATCTTCAGATGTGGGTACTATAAAAAGGTGGTTAAAATAATATTTGGAAATTATAAAGATCTATGGAAAACACTGAATCATTGATAT
>MJUU01061964.1:6109-20459 GCA_002080025.1 Modiolus philippinarum | reverse complement strand
TCCTCTATTTCTAATTTTCTTATTTCTAATTCTTTCTGAATTTCTAATTTTTTAATTTCCAGATCAGGTGTTTGAATGCCAAAAGTCGCCAAAACAGATTGATCAAAATAATCTTCTTCAACCAAATAATTTGCAATCACATTTTGAATTTCAAATTTTCTCATTCCAGATTTGATATTCAATTTCAAATGTTTTCCTAAGATAATTAATTCATCCTTTTTAAGCTTCTCAAAATTCTCCACCTGACACGTAGACATGAATTGTTCTGGATCAAATGACATCTTGAAAAAATTTGATTGCTGACTTTTTAAAAAATTTTCTTTTTAACAAAATTATAATAATTTCTTTCTTAAACAATTTCGAAAATCCCGGACGAGCCCCCAATTTCTGTTATGTGGTAGAAATGACCAATGAATTGCCAGCAATAATGAAAAACAAAATTGGCTCAAATTAACTTTTAATCAGACGAAAAATAATTATTTTACAAATTAAATACAATATATAACTTATCTGACAATAATGAAGTCCAAGTAATAATCCAAACGAATAGTTCACTTAATTCCACCAATAAATGTCCAATAGAATATTCCTTATAATCCTCACTAAATACTGTGAATTCATTTAATTTCGTGGGTACCAATTTTCGTGGTTAGAGAAAAAAAGACATTTCGTGGTGTATGTAAATTCGTGGATTGCCACTTGTTCCAAAAACATTTTTTTAATTTAAATCAATAAAAACAAAAAATAAAAAATTCATGGCTTTAGTACCCTCAGTATTGGTGTCAAAACATCAAAATTTAGAAGTGTGCCTGTAATTAAATTGTCACCTGTAATTAACGATTCATAGTAATGTGTAGATATTATGTAATTAGGTAATCATCTGACATTTATACCTTACTCCATTCGTTATCTACTAAACACTTGTATTGATTGCAAAATAAACATGCCCTTTTCAGTAGAACATAATCAAAATTATAAAAGTTTAATTGAAAAAATCTTTTCAAAACTAAATTGAGATGGTTCTTGTTCAAATTTCTAAACTGGAAATCAACACTTTAGCGTAATTGAAAAACAAAACAGGAAGCCAGTTACCGCTAATATGTTAACTGGGAAACACTTGAAAATAAAGCATTTAATTTGTTTTGCTGCTATTTAAGGTTCAAGAGAATATATATCTACCCCTTTTTGGATATATCAGGTTGTTTGGGACATAGGTACAAGTGCAAGGTTTATGGCCTTCGTTGATCAGGTCCTTCATTATGTTCATTCACTTATGTTTGAAGCTTTCACAAGAAAATCATATTTCGTTGAGTATTTGAATTCGTGGTTTGGGGGCACCCACGAAAACCACGAAAATTGGTACCCCACGAATTAAAATGAATTCACAGTAGTTGATAATAGATTCACAATAATTGATGTCGATTTCCAATACGAAAGATGTGCGTGACAATCCTGTATAAACTAATTAATCCTGTATCAACTTATTAAACTGACTGACTTAACCCTTTTCAGCTACCTCATATAAATACATTTATTATTTCTAGAAAATCTATCCACAAGATATAACTAGAACATTCTAATCAACTGACAATCACATGACTAGAATGATTATGTAAGGAAAGCCTCTAGAAAATTCTATGTGTTAAATATTATATTTAAATTCTAGAAATTTCTATATGTTCTAAGGTGAAATAACCTTGACCCTTGTTTATTGTAAACAAGTTACATAACTAGGCCAAACAAATTACATAATATTAAGGCCGTACAAAATAAAAACAATGAATAAAATGCATTATGGAATATTTACAACATTTAATTACCTATAACAACCTTTATCGAAAAGCAAGGAACATCTTGCCATAGTTATTGGCACACAGTAAGTAGGTAAGACGTGGACTTTTAAACAGGAAATAGCAAATATCCAATCACCATTCAATATACAAATTGAGAAATATTTGATGAAAGATATAATTTTCATAAATAAAGACTAAAAAAGTTACTTTAAAAAAAGCGATATCATACAAACCTGAAAAAGCTCAGTATGATTTGGACATAATGAGCGTACCCGCTTCCCATATGTAACCCTCCGCAAGATCTAGAGCAAAGATAGGTCAAACATATTGTTATAAAAACGTAAGAGTATACTGGGAATTTTAGACTCTTGGTGAACTTGTCGTAGAACGCAAAAATTATACAAGCATACATCATTTTGATGATGAATATTCATAAAGCTGTTGTGACGAAAAACTAAAACAAGCACTTGCCGCAGATAATGAAATAAACTAGAGATTCAACATTTTATTGTCACAAAAGTTTAAAGAGTGACTATTTTGAAATTTATTGAAATAAAGCTTGTTTTTTGCGTGTGCATGTGGGATATATTTCAAACAAGTACAACATAGATTTATTAATGGTGAATAAAAGAATATGAAGTAAATGTACATGAGACAAAGTCTCTACAGATACATGGTAAAAACGAGCAAAGGAACAACGCTTTTTTATACTTAGAATATTGAAAAAAGGTCGTTATTTAATCGGTTTAATCCAGTTTTCCGCAAAAAATAATTGGTGAGGATAATGTCTGATTAAAATCCGTTGGGAGAGGATGCAAGTCCACAATCAAAACAAAAAACAAGCCTCATCAGCAAACTGCCTGCAAGTGACAGTAATCGTAGAGGTCATTCATACTTTATCGATACCACTGCACAAGACTTAACTACTAAAGGCTTAAAAGGGGAAAACAACTGGGTGAAAAGTATTCGCAAAAATTAAACCAAACAGTCATATAATATTGGAACATTGTGAAATAAGTATTGAATGTCCTGAAAAAATACGAGTTAGTTTCGTAACTATGGGGCGCCGTTTTGCAATTTATTCATATCTTAAAAGGAAAAATGGGGTTGAAAGTTCATAAGATCGTCTTTCTTCATTCTGCGCATATTGTAATTACACGGACGTCAAATTTAGTTTTTGTAATTTTATAAAATGACTTCAAGATCCTTCAAATTGTTCAACACGTTTAGGTATTTTTATTAGAAAAAAAAATTCGTCGTTTTCAAATACTTTTATGCTATGATGAAAAATTGGTGTTCAGTATGCTTGATTTTCTAATTGATAATATATTTATCACATTTGGAGGTACTATTTACTAACAGGAAGTTGGCAAAGCAATGGGCACTAATTGTGCTCCACTACTCGCAATTTTGTTTTTATATTCTTTAGAGACTGAATTTTTTCAGAGACTCGTAAAAGATCATAAAAAAAGATGCAAGATCATTCAATCTAACTTATAATAGGGTCTGTAAGTCTCGTCATGTGACACCGAGAAATTGCGATAAAAAATGCAATTTGAAAACGTTTCCGGCAAAAATATGACGTTGCAGAATTATTACGTCCATTTTTTTTTTGTTTCAAACGTCATATGTTTTTTGTTAGAAATGCAACTTCCGTTTTAACTCGAATAATTCAAGCTCTCTCCGTATCCGATTCTCTTCTTCTACGATGTTAATGTAGCGATCGTAGTGAGTGGAATATAACGACTGGATTATTCGGGTTACTTCCGTTTACAAAATATGTGCCCGGAAGTTTCAAAATTGATCGAGACTAACAGACCCTATTACAATCTCACATTAAACTTTTGGTAATGTATTCTCTGTCAGCTTTTACACAATTTTCGATTTATGGATTTCCAAATGATTTGATTTGATCTGCACTGTAGAGACATAAGTTGTGGAAATGGCAATATGCAGAGGCTAAATATATATATTAATTCACAGTAACTTCGGTATTTTGTTATATAAATTATATTGATGATGTTCTTTGCATCAAATGGATCCCGTTAATATATCGACAAGAACTAGAGATAAAGGAAACGACAAAAATTCGGTCACCAAGTTTTTTTTACTATATAATTCATATAAAACGACATTTTTTCAAAAAATTATTGTGAAGCCATTTCTTATCTGATTTTGTTATAATTTTCACTGTTAATTAGATAATTTCATGCAGTTTTAGAGGATTATTTTGAATTATTTTTATAAGTTGTAGTTTTCAAGCTTCAATAATTTAAACAGAAAGTAAAATTTTTGTTGAGAAAATCCTTATATTTGCAAGTAAAAATATGACGTCATATTTTTACTTTGTATTTAAATCATTCGTTCTCTAAATAAGAAAATTATGTCCAAATAAACAATGAAAATTGATTAATTTTTCTACTTTATGGTGCAAATTTTAACAAAATCGGATAAGAAATGGCTTCATAATAATTTTTTGAAAAAATGTCGTTTTACATAGAATATATAGGGAAAAGTGAGAGTGACCGAATACTTTTTGTACTTGAAATGAAGGTGGTAATAAAATTACTGAACAGAACTGTCAAGAGCAAAAATCCGAGGACAAAAAGACGAAGTAGGTACAAAACCACCAGAGAATTTGAAAAAAAGCAGTCGTCCTGATTTGGCATACGTATTTCAAAAGAATAACTGTGGGGCTAAACTGGTTTCAAGTAGCACAAACTTCCCCTCCCATTGCGGTAGAACCTGGTAGCAACTTATCAACAATTGCTATAGAAAGGTCGTAGACAGTTAAAAGAAATGATATCTCAGTATTAAGTTAAAAAAAGACAAATCTTGAATCATAGATCGGACGGAACCTTCATTTTTTTCCACAGGGGATCGATATCTATCAAAGAACCTTTTTAATGATCGTATACGACAGAATTGTTTTTTGAAGTACTCCTTAAGAAAGACAATGAAAAGAAATGTTCACCTCCTCACTATCTTTAAATCACAGTTCTAACCAAAACTTCATTTTTTTATTTACCAAAACACATCTGTCCACTAAGTTGCTAAAAAGCATGTGTACCATATAAACAGATCATTTAGCAAATGCAACATAGGATCTGAAAATTTTTTTTCAAGGGAGATATTTTTGTTGATATATGACGTGCATTGGGTGAACATACAAATATGCTTTACCTACTTGAAATGAATAATATCATAATAAATGCATGTACAATTTTAAATAAACATATTTTTTATGTAACTGTTGACAGAGTGTTTTGTAAATACAAACAGTTAAACATGTTCATCTATCGTATGTAAATGTGAAATTTCTTAATCCGATTTGTCAAAATCGATGTAATACATCATTTTAATTGGGAATATGAAGAAAACTTTTTTTCAAAAAGTCCTAAAAACTTGTTTGGTTAATTCCCTGAATTTTCAAAATCTACAGCAAGGATACCTCACAGCTATTGTTTAAAAGGAAAAGGTTTAAAAAGTGTGACAAATTTCACGACTCATTCGCCCGTTACACATGTGATATTCAGCAAGCGATTTTTACAGAGCAGGATTAACATCTAAAAACTCTATTTCAGCCACTGCTGCAATTGTCATTGCATTTGTTTTTGCAGTCCTCACTGTGTATTCAGACATTTTCAGTAGATCCACGGATTACTACTAAACACTGTACTTTTCGTTGATAATTGTGAAAAAAGCAAGGAAATGGGGTAAATGTCAAAAAGACAACATCCCATCTGCAGGTTAAAATGACCCAAAACATCTGTTCAGGTTCCAACCATGGACCAGATCGTGCTTACACTTCCAGAGAATCTGATGATGTTCACACTGCTAGTGCTATATTTTGCGACATTTTTGTTTATTTCTTTGTGTTTGTTTGTCTTTGGTTTTTTTATTCTGTTCCTTTTGTGATATAATGATATTCCTGATATATCGTTCTAACTGTTTATGAATACCAGTTAGGACATTTGTAAAAAACGAGATTTCCCGGAAGTAAGTTTACTACTCTTTTGTAAACCTGAGATGTTGTTAACAATAAACGTTATCTTCTTTGGACATGTTGGACATAAATATTGCTTTAATAATAGGTAATCCATGAAAAGGTTCTGCTACAACTACAACTGTTCAACGTTTGGTTTGTAATCCCCTATCTGTAGCTTTCCAGCTGACTTGTTGCGTCGAGCTTCATTGTCGGGTGAATCGGGTACTTACTTAAAAAATGACAGTTCATCAGCATGAAAATGTGAAATATACTGAGAGTTTCGAACATCATGTCGAATCAAACCAATGATTACAAAATTGTTATTCGCTGCCGCAACGCTAAGCACTCAAAAACTGACAAAAACTGATACTAATAATAAAGTTGTGCGCCATTTAACCTAAGGTGGTTTCAAATAATGAACTCTACAAAAACTCTACAAAAATTTATTTATTATACTAGTCTGCAATTTGAATGAATAGAAATTATCGTATTGCTAAAATGGGGGCGGTTCGTAAATACATATTAATATACCTCAGTATATGAACATTACTAGTAAAATTTCTAAAATAAAATTACTATTTTTCAACTGTTCCGATTTTATAACTACATTGTATTTACCGGTCAATAGTTTCTCAGGCTATTGACTGTCAGTGTGAATATTTTTCCCGAACTTTTTTTCTGGCTTTCCTATTGGACAAAAATTCTTGTGATAATTCAGAATACTCTGACATCATTGTTTCCAACTGACAACTCTAATCTAGCGTAACAGTGAACATTTTAATATTCACAAGTTGCAATATCTAAATTTTTGTAAATTTCGTTGAAAACTAAGGAGTATCTCCCTCACGCAAAGCTCTGTCCTTAGCTGATTTGGGCTTTACATTTAGATCATATTGGATCATATTCTCTNTCAGTTTTTAACATATTTGATTTTATGGTCTTCCAAACGTTTAGATTTTATCTGCACTGAAGAGACATAAGTTGTCGAAATGCGCATATGCAGAAATTAAATTCACAGTAACTTCGGTATTTAGTTATTTGCAGCAGAAAAAATTGTTGATGAGAAAAGATGTAATGTTTATGTTCCGATATAAATACAAAATTGAAAAGAAAATACTGGTTATGAGAGGAGTATGATTCAAAGATGAAAAAAAAATGTAACTTTTTTCTTTCTTTTTTTTTCTATTCATTTATTTATTTGTATAATTTAATACTTATAGACTGTTCATTTGTGATTCCCATGGGATAACAGTTATGTTGATAATTTAAAATGCTCTGCAACCGGCATTGTTTCCAAGTGACAACTCTAAACTAGCTATGCAAATTGCAGTGAACACTTTTCACTTTGTAGCAGAATAAATTTTGTTGATGAAAATAGATGTAGTTGTTTATGTTTTAATAAGAATACAAAATTAAGAAGCAAAAAATACTAGAATTGAAAGAAATATCATTTAAAGATTATTTTAAAGTTGTAAAGCTTGTGTTTTCGATATAGTCAAACACCTATAGACTGTTTATTTGGGAATAACAAGTTTGTTGTTCCCTTGACTCTAACTATTGACCTCGTCTACGCCTCGCTCAATAGTCAGGATCTCGGGGACAACAAATTTGCTATTCCCTCATAACCAGTCAATAAGTATACATTAAATTACACTTTTGTTTGTTGTGAAAAATTTTCAATCTAAAAGACAAATCAAATCAAAATATTGTGTCCGAGTGGATGAGACTGAACATTTCTAGCAAATTTTTATG
Source organism: Modiolus philippinarum (assembly GCA_002080025.1). Taxonomy (NCBI): domain Eukaryota; kingdom Metazoa; phylum Mollusca; class Bivalvia; order Mytilida; family Modiolidae; genus Modiolus; species Modiolus philippinarum. Next base: position 12,926 of record MJUU01061964.1, on the reverse strand, counting down.
CAATATAGCATATGCAGCTCAAAATATGTTCAATATAACCTTAAGCAGAAAATCTTTTAGATATAGGTGAACCATATAATACATCAAATTAATTCCAAGCATGTCTTGCTAATGTAGTGCACATTTGAACATTAGACAGCAAATTATTCCATTTATCTATTCAAATAACTAAGAACTTATTATATAGTCCATTGAGTTGAACTGAAAAGATGACATTTGCGCAAGCTATCATTGCTCGTCGTGATTACTACAATAAATATTGAAGGTTCTGAAGCATGAAAAGGACATGTAAGCATGTAAACATCCATATAACACTTAGCAATGCATCTTTTACAGTGCCCGTGGACTACCAATATAGATAATGTGGTATAAAGTGGTTTTAAGTGCAAATCGAGTATGAAAAAGCGAATACTTGAATATTTTAATGCTGCAATTTAGGGGGGGATAGGTTCACCGCTAAAGAATAGATAAAAAAAAACTAAATAAAGGTTTACAGTAAATTTAGATTCTGTAGATAACAATCTCGAAAATTTTTATGTTTCTTCAGTGCAAACAAAAAACTAAACATTTATATATATCTATATAAAGGTTGACGGAGAACAAGTAACCAGTATTATCTTAATGTGAAGCCAAAAATTCCCAAAGAAAAGAGTTTTGTGTGAGAATAGAATCTCTTTAGTTTAAAAAAAAATATAACATATTAAGGTATTTCATGATGCAGATAAAATCGGTCTTCCGGCCAGCCTCGAAGTACCGACTACAGGGCTAGTGAATACCTAGAGGGAAAGAATTAACATTCCTCCGTAAATGGTGGTTTACAGTGGGAGATGACCCATGTAAGATCGATGCAGGCGACCTCATCTCACACCGGTAAATGACCAACCAGACGTGTTGATTTTTGTGATACAACAATCGTTACCATGACTAAACGTCATAAAACACTCGACGTCACAATGTACGGCACACTCACATGACGACAACGTTGTTCAAACAGTATAGGATTGCAGGCGTTTCTTTTCGTATTTTACGGAAGAAATAAGCTCTTGCATTCGGTCAAAATTAAAGATCGGGATATCTTTCACTCGTGTAAGAAATTCTACGTCTTTTCCTCTCGTTTCGCTACGCTCAACTCCAGAAAAGACGAAATTTCTTACACTCGTGAAAGATATCCCGATCTTTAATTTGACCTTATGCAAGATCCTATTAGTCTACCATCACAGACATCGTCCCAGTGGTAGCAAAATACTAAATGCTGAAATTATTAGTATAATAAAGATTTTCTGCAGATGTCCATTTCGACTACTTATGTCTGTCGAGTGCAAATAAGACCAAACAACCCAAATGACGTATAAAAACTGACTGAGAGCCAAAAACTGATTTGATCTCAATGGACAGAGCTATGCATGAGAAAAAGAGCTCATAAGTTTAAAACAAAATTAACAAAAAATAGGTATTTAAATCAGATTTTAACCTACCGAAGTACTGACTACTGAGCTGGTGAATACCCTCGGGGACTAACAGTCCACTAGCAGAAGCATTGGCCCAGTGGTAACAAATAACTAAATATCGAAGTGAATATAAAGATTATAATTACAAAAATGATAAACTAGGGACGCATTAAATGTATTTGAAATTGAAAGAAAATAAGTTTATCGCGTAAGAAAATATGAAAATTCGTAGCACATCCCTGCTAGAACAAGAGCTGTCGCCGATTGTCGTCGAATTATACCCCCGCTCATTGTACCTTGATTCATATATGGTAAGTGAAAATTCAAGTGTGTGTGAACCCGATACACAACTGAATATAGTAAAAATGTCGAAAAATAATTTATCTCAGATTTGTACCTTTTATCATTACACAGATAAATGCGACGAACATGTGTTACAGACAGAACCACATACCCACACAGACCGAAAACAGATATGGCATGATCATACAAAGCTTCTGACAAAATTTCAAATCTGTATCATATAGCACTACAGAAAAAAAAACTTTGACGAAAAATTACCCTATAATGCTACAATTGTCAAAAATTGACTAAATTTGTAAAAAGGAAGTCATATCTGGAAAGGTCTGAAAACGCATCCCACGATATGGTATGATAATACAAAGCTTCTGACAAAATTTGATTTCAGATCTGTATGAGAAAACTTTGATGAAAAGTTACTCTGTAATTCTGAAATTGTCAAAAATGGACTATGTCGGTAAACAAGAAGTAGTTTATGGAAAGGCCTGAAAATGCATCCCACTATATGGCATGATAAGATCTGTATCACATAGCACTGCAGAGAAGACTTTGATGAGAAATTACTCGATAATACTACAATTTTCAAAAATCGACCAAGTCGGTAAGGCCTGAAAACGCATCCCACAATATAGCATGATCATACAAAGCTTCTGAGAAAGTTTTAGATCTGTACCTTTTATTATTGCCGAGATAAATGCGACGAAAATGTGTTACAGATGGAACCATACACCCACACACCCACCCACACAGAGACCGAAAACGGTATACCGCCGATCCCCTCTGGGGAGCGGGGTACCAAAATGCTGACGGCATTAGAATAGAACATCGCTATTGAATGTTTCATCGGTCTAAAACAAAGACGTTGTGTGAAAATATTAAATTAAAAACACCTGATGGTTGACTATAGCTAATTAAGTTTTTGTCCTTACCTTCAGGTTTCAAATCATAAGTACTTCAAAAAAGTTGTTTACTATAATATATACCATTTGAATAAATATTAATTATAGTATTGTTCAAATGAGGGCGTTTCCTAACTTCATATTAAATGGTACGTTTCGTTTGTTGTGCGCAAATGTGGAAATTTTCAATCAGAATTAGCCTATCATCGCACAGACAAAAACATATCAATAACTTTGAATTTGACAAAAATTTATTACTATCGTAATAACAGGCCACTAGGTACACACAAACGGGTTTAACCCAACCACTTTATCGTTACAAATCCGGGTTACTGGAATGTTCTAACGTCATATTTGTCGCATGTATGTGTGGCGGTATTTTTTTTTTCTCTTCGTTTCTAAAATGTTTAGATTTTATCTGCACTGAAGAGACGCAAGTTTCGAAATGCGCATATACAGAATTTAAATTCACAGTAACTTCGGTATTTAGTTATTCTGCTGGCTAGAAAAATGGACAAAGTTAGAAAATATATATAAAAGAATATGGAAGCAAAACAACGGCATGAATACCGAAGGAACAATCAAAAGATTACATGAACCAAAGTCAAGAGATATGGCAAAAGCGAGAACAGAAGAAAACAGACGACTAAAGACAAGTAAATTACACACTCAAAAAACACACGAACACCACAAATAAAACCACTATCAGTGTGAATACAACCACTACCAGTGTGAATACAACCACTACCAGTGTGAATACAACCCCTACCAGTGTGAATACAACCACTACCAGTGTGAATACAAACACTACCAGTGTGAATACAACCACTACCAGTGTGAATACAACCACTATCAGTGTGAACTCAAGAAAACAGAGTAACACCAGCTGTTCCGGAAGGGTAAGCTTGTCCTGCAATATATACAGAACATGTCACACTCTCTGGGTCAATCCAGGGTAAAGTTAACATTTGGAAAGACGTAATTCTAGCTGAAAATGTCTGTTCTCTTTTTCGAACCGACATAACATATCTTTCAAAAAAATAGAAGATGGGAAATCGGAACTCAAGACTTAATGATGAGGGTCCTCATGGGGGTCCTAGGAATCAAATAATCATTAAATTTTTGCCTTGGTAATGAAATAATCATTATATTTTTACCTTGGTAATCAATAAATTTTTGGCTTAGTAATCAAAAAGTATGTAAAAACTCAAAATAATCAAATAATCATTAAATAAATGCCCTCGTTATCAAATAATCATTTAAAAAAATGCTCTGATAATCAGAATCAAGAAACCCATGACGTGCCTCAATAATTAAATAACACAACAATGCAGACACAACACATTTATTTAATAGAAAAAACACAGCAAAGATAAAACCTGAACGCTACACACCTAAAGTACTAGTAGTGTGAACACACACAAAAACACTGTGTATCACCAGATGCTCTAGAAGGGTAAGCACGATCTGCTTCATGCATGGCACCCTTCAAGCAGCCAGTTAGAATATGTTGAAGAATGATCTGATAGGTAACTGATACTAAGGAGTATCTCCCTCATGCAAAGCTCTGTCCTTAGCTGATTTTGGCTTTACATTTAGATCATATTGGTTATTTGCTCTCTATCAGTTTTTAAACATCTTTGATCATGAGTTCATGGTCTTCCAAACATTTAGATTTTATCTGCACTGAAGAGACATAAGTTGTCGAAATGCGCATATGCAGAATTTAAATTTACAGTAACTTCGGTATTTAGCAATTTCTATACCATTGGACATAAACAATTATAAGTTCATGTCACATGGTGATTCTCTAACTTTCAAACAGAACATAGGTGCAATTCATCCCTCAGTATACAGACAAATTACAAGGACATCTGTAATACAAAACAAATGACGAAGACGGAAACAAAATAAAACAGACAGTACAGAAAACAGAAATACTTACAGTGTCACTGTTAGTAACGGTAACGCAAAAGATGCGCGAGTTAGAAAACAGTCGTATGAATACACACAGTATTCTCCGACATACTTCACATTTAATTTGCTCAAATATTATTTAAACGGGTTAAACGATATGTACATATATGTTGTTTTCAAGTTTAACATACATGAACTTGAAACATTCCTTCATGAAAGAGAAAAAGAACAGAGTTGTCACGCTTTGTTCAGTACTGTGAATACTTTTGTTTCGAGTGACTAATTCATTTAACCTTGAATTTTGACTTGGCTCATCTCGTTTCCAAGAAATAAAAAAACAAAATTTCACTGTTTTACTTGATAGAATTTTTCTAACAGTCGACACACTTTAACCTAAATTGAAATACAGTTAAATTTCGTCCTCATCTTTCCTAATAAATAAAATGGCATAGCCTGCTCAAATTGAGATATTTAATCGTAACATGTGCTTTCTAAACACTATCATACAGTTTGGGTGGTAATTAAGGCAATTTAATTAACGTTCACAAAAATGAATGGGGGTAATAACAACATTACCGAACAGAGTTGTCAAGAGCCGAAGTCCACGAGACAAAAAAGACAAAGCAAGTGGAAACCACTGGAATAATAGTCGACTGCAACAGTCTTTAGAGTACAAGCTAAGACTGAATATAGTGTCATTTGTTTACTTCCATATGCATATAAACTTAAACATCACTCAAGAAAATGTTTTATGGTTAATAGGTGGCTTAAAGAGTCAAAAGGCACCAGATCCCTAATGAGTTAATTAGCTTGTTTAATTAAACTGTAGCGCGCAAGACTGAAACTAGCGTCATTTGTTTACTTTCATATGTATACACACTGAAACATCACTAAAGAAAATGTTTTATGGTTAATTGGTTGCTTAAAAAGGGGTCAAATGGCATCAAATCCTAAATGAGTTAATAAGCTTGTTTAATCAAACAATGCAGTGTGAATCCAATTTTTTATTACATTTTATATCAAACAGAACAAAATCAGTGACATAGGTTAGTTTGTGTCTTGATAAGGTCTAATTATATAAAACTGCAATATTTTTTTTTGTTTTGGCCACCAATTTTTGTTGCTCTTTATGGTTAATGGTTAATTGTCATCACACTACCATCCCGTTGTTGATATCGCACAATGTGTCAATAAGATAATAATTGTTTGATTTTTATAATTAAAAAAAAAACAAAATCCGAATTCATTAAAATACTTTTCTTCATTCCATGTATTTCACTGAGTGGACGTCTTTGGTACTGGATTCGGTATTTTTGGTAATCAGTACTTTTTCGTATTAATTTTAAATAAGTTTATTATAACGCTGCTTAGGGAGCAACCATTTTTTTAATGGGGGGGGGGGGGATTTTAAAAAAAAGGCAGGACGGTTACCTATAGCAAAAAAAAATTCCAGGATGAATATGCGGGTTAATCCAGGGCAGGCTTGGAACAAAAATAAAAAGCCAGGATAGAAGTTACACACAAAAAAAAAATCCGGGATGAAAAATTTGACCATAGCTTCCCAATAGAAATCAAATGGTTGCTCCCTTAAGAGAGTTTACTACTTGAAACACATGTACTGCATAACAAAAAGTTACTGTTTATTATGCGACTTAGATACTTTTTGTATTTTCAAATTTAATATTTGACAACAAAATAAAACTCTTTGATGAATAATAAAAGCAATCAACTAGTTCGACATATTCTGGTAGATGTGTAACCATAAAAAGTATAATTGATAAAAACTTAAATTATGTGCACTGTTTTATTAAATTTATATCGATCGTTGATTCGGTCAAAACTAGATTATGGATGTTTTATTTACGGTTCCGCCCGTAAATCATACATTAAATTACTAGATACTGTTCACCACCAAGGTTTGCGTCTTTCATTAGGTGCGTTCAGAACTTCTCCTGTGGAGAGTCTCTATGTTGCAGCTAATGAACCATCCTTGGAAGAAAGACGTATTAAACTTGGTTTACAATATGCAACAAAGCTTAAAGCGTATCCTTCAAATCCTTCTCACAACTGTGTTTTCAAACCTCTTCACAAAGCTGACTATGGAAAACGCCCAAATGTTATACAACCTTTTGGTCTTCGTATCAAACCACACCTTGAATCTGCTAATATAAATTTAGATGAAATAGCTCCTATAGAAACTCCCAAAAAACCTCCATGGCTGAACCCAAAACCAACATTTAATTTTGAACTACG
>MJUU01061957.1:10994-22306 GCA_002080025.1 Modiolus philippinarum | reverse complement strand
GCCTTCAGTATAATAAATAATCATCGTTGTTTATTATTACCGTTATTCCCATCTGTGCCGGGGGTAAAAGATTTTGTTCCAACGAGGCGAAGAACGAAAATCTATTTAGTGGTATTTCTGCTGTTACTTCTTTCCTTGCATTAGTAAACGTTGTTCTCGCCTTAAACACTGTATTAGTATCATCAGCGATTGCAACATTATCAGGGTAAATAAAGCTGTTTTTGCATAAGCTGTTAACATAACCATCTGAAAGTGTAAGCAATGATTTGACGTGATTTGCTAGAGATAAATTATTACAGTCGTAAACTATTTTTCCGTTTTGGTAGACTGTCATTTGACTAAGAAAATTTGTTACATCTGAAATAACAGATACTGTGTCGTTGTCCGGTGCTGTTCCGTCAGCTAGTTTATCTACTTTAACCAGTCATAAAACGAAGCCTTATCATTTATGCTAAATTTGTAGTCCGTTTTTGTTTGTTGTTGACCATTTGATGGAGACACTATAGGAGTATCTATCACAGAACTGTGTTCCTCTAAACATTTTTTATTACTGGATTATTATTTTTCTTTCTTATATAAAAAATGATAGAGTTTATAGGCAGTGTCTTAAACAGGTTAAACAAGAGTCTTGAGCGTTGGAAAAAGAGTAAAACCTATAAGATTTTTGTTTTACTTATGAGATGCTTAAACCGCAAGCAACGTAAAAAATGTGAGTGAATTAAGAATCTAGTCCGTTTTACCCGTCTCGACTGTAGTAAATAACAAATCTTACATGTTTGTTTATTCTCGTTAGTCCCGTAGATAGTAGTTAACTATAGGGGAAAATCTGCGGTTTTCAAAAAACGTTTTTTGAAAACCGCAGATTTTCCCCCATAGTTAACTACTGAATTCATCATAAAAAATAAACAAACAAACATAAAACAAAAACAAAAAAAAATTGAGGCAACTCCACAAAGACAAAACAAATAAACAACTGAATGTAGGAATGAACAAAAACACCACAAAATTAAAAACTTGAGATCTTGCGTAATTTTTAGCGCATGGGCTAACAAATATCGAGGTTGTTAGTTCGAATCTAGCATGAGACAGCTTAAAAATAACCCGTGAAAATTATGTGACTTTTCTATATTTTAGCTGGTAAAAATGAAAGGGTTGCCGCGAAGGAATCGGGTGGCGCATTATCATGGCCATTTTCAGGGCAATTTCACGGCATTTTACGATTTGAATTTTCACGGGGTGTGTTACGGCACATATTGTCGCCCCTGCACATATTGTCGTCGGCGACAATATGTGCAACTGTATCGGCACATATTGTCGCCCTGCACATATTGTCGCCTACACATATTGTCGCCGGCGACAATATGTGTAGTACATTTTCGGCACATATTGTCGCCTGTTTTAAAATAACTTGCTTACAGCAATTTTGAGTTGCAAGTGTACTTAACCGATTCTGAGTGTTTGGAAATAAAATAGCTTGTGTTTCCACGGATATTGAGATAAAAAGTTATAATTAAAATGTTAGGGGGTGACTATTCAATTGTCGGGGTTTTGGTTAAAAAAAAATATTTATTACCATGTCAATCTCTAACAAAGTACTTATTTTTACAAGATGTCACTTTAAATTATTTATTTGTATTTTCCTTAAAAAAAATTCTATTCAAAACAAAATGAAATTATTTATTTTCGTGACAAGTATCATTAGAAAATTTATTTTGACCGGCACCAAAATTATGATTAAATTATTTATTTAGAGAATCTCCCAATCCTTCTCCTGAAAATCAAATGTCCGTCCCTTTAGTAGTGCCTGCTACCTAAGTGAAAAAATACAAAAAATATGGAATGGTACCAAATGAAGCTGCTTAGGGTGAACGGCGTATTCAAAGCTATCCTTCTCGCCATATCTGTAAATTTCATGCATAAAGATTATCACAGGAACTATTGGAACTGTGAGGAAATGTTGGGCCCTCAGAAAAAGCTTAATCTACATGTACTTCCTATCTCGAATTAACTTTACTTTTTGTTGTTGTTTTGTTTTGCTTTTACCCGAACCCGTTTGTTCTCATACAAATTCCATACGTACGGTTTATAAGTATAATTGTTCCCAATAGTTATTGTTCGTGACACAAAACTGTCGTTCTAAAGTTTTAATTCTGAAGATTAAGATCGAATCTACTTCACATCAAATCCACGTGTTCCCGATGATTATCTGTGAGCTTTTCTTTCCATAATAGAATCTTTATTTCGATCTCCTATGATATTGTCTTTCTAAGAAGTCCATTTTCTTCATAGGCTCATCTTGCTTTGCCCAGGCGAGCTGAAGAAATCAGAGTGCGTCCGTCGTTCGTCAGTCGTAACTTTATGTTCATTGATCTTCTAGTGAATTCATTGCTGCATAGTTTCAGTTTGCGTCCGTCGTTCGTCCGTTGGAACTTTTTCATTTCGATCTACTTCTAGAAAATCGCGACAAGTATTTATATTAAACTTGCACCTTTCCCTAATAAAAAAATGGCCGCAATGTGATATATTTGTTAAGATTTTTTTTCTAGAGGTCGGCTGAATGAACCAAACCTGGCAATGGCTCTTATAATAGCTAATGAGGTGCTTTTAATTTATTAATTATCAATTGGTATAATTGTTGCCCAATCCTATTGTTTTTCTATGCAATAAAATATTATTAAACTAAACTTTTAATTTGGCGGCGAAAGTTACTCAAATTTTGCGGGCAGCTAGAAACTTAGATTAGCATTGGTCTGCATTAAAATGCACAAAAAGTCATTTAGAGAACCACAAAATGGATTCATTAAAACTTTGTTTCAATGTTTCTTATGGAGTGATGACTGATTGCTGTTATTTTTTTGTCCTGAAACTTAATTTATAAATACAGGGGCGGATCCAGGCAATTTGAAAAAGGGGGTTCAAATTAGAAGTGAAATGAAATTTCGACGAACGGAGCGAGGCGCGAAAAGTTTTGGGGTATTTCTTGGTAAAACATCAAGATATTCATTAAAAAATACATGATTGTCCAAAGAAGGGGGTTTCAACCCCCGGACCCCCTCCCCCTGTGGATCCGCCTATGAAATAACTGACTATCAGTGGATAATGGACGATCAATAGTGGGTGCCAGGTGTTGGAAGCTTTTTTTTTTGGGGGGGGGGATATTTAACTTCCTACAGAATTTAGGCAAGAATTGACCCCAACACCTGCAGAAGTCAACTCGAAATCCTCCCCTTTTCACTGGCTGGATCTACCGATGGCGAGGCACTTAATTAATGTTAATCATATTTGAAATTACATATAAAGATCTAAAGAGATTTAATTAAATACAAAGTTTGTAAGGGTACATTTTATTTACTACAAATGATTTAATACAAATTAAAGAATCTTAGAGAGCATCAATTTATTTTTGGGGGATGAGGCTTGGTTGGAATTAAAAAAAAAGTAAGGATCCATTATAATGATAAAAAAAGGTCAGGGGAAAATGTGGACTAAAAATAGATGGGATCCCAATAAAACAGGGGAACAAAAGGTGCTCGAGAAAGACTGAGTGCGTGTCATCAATTAACTCACGCAGTTGAACGCCTTTTATCCGAGGTGAGCTTTTCCTATCACTTGGCGTCTTTCGTCCCTCTGACGTTAATATTTCATTCAAGGATCTCCTCTGAAACCTTTGGGTATATTTAACAATTGTGGTTCCCTTTCAAATTCATGTCCGACAGGTCCGCAATGCATCCAAGATAGTCGCCAGGGGTTTAAATAGTGTTTGGTTAACATATTCATAGATCTTCTTCTTTGAAAATGCTTTCTAATTTAGAACCAAACTAATAGGCCTTCTCAAAAATAATTTGGTCCGCCCTTCGGTTTCAGCATTTAAATACAAATAAACAGTTCCGGTCATTAACCCAACATGACAAGTGATGTTCATTCTGAACACAGTTCATAAAACTGTTCATATTTAGATTACGATGTCATTGTTTACTGTGACATTGCACTAATTTATTTATAATCAAAATGTATTCAGGGTTTAACGTACGAGTGATAACCGGAAGCGAAGAGTGTTTGTACCTCCATTTGATGGGAGAGTTCAAATCCAGGAAAAGATAACACTTTTTGAAAAGAGCTATAGTCACAATTGTTTTTACGTGGTCCCCTCGAAAAAGGTATCCGAGAAATCGGTACCTCATCCAAAATGGCCGCAATCAGGGAAAATAGCTCAACTTCAGATCCTCTTTAACTATTGGCGAATCTAGAATCAAACTAAGTCACAATAGTCCTTATTTAAGGACCATTGTGACTTAGTTTGATTCTAGATTCGCTAATAGTAGCTTCAGAGATCTTTGAATTAGTTTTCCAAGGGTCCAATGTTAAACTAAGCTTCTCTCCAGCGGTCATCGTAAATAAGGTAGGTCCATTCCTCATCCAAGATGGCCGCCAGGGAAAGCACCCAAAGTAAACACATTCAAGAAACCACTGAATTATATTAGAACCAAAATATGAATGGTCTTCACTTTGTACCTCAGGCAGGTTTGTATCTCATTGAAGATGGCCGCCAGATGGAAGCCACTTTAACATTGACCCTATAGAAAACACACACAAAGATCTTCTCTTAAACCTCAAGGCTAGCTGAATTGGAATAAAATTTTATCACAATGGTCCTTCGTTTGTCCATTCTAAAAGAGGTATTACCAAGGTCCGTAATTCATCGATGACGACTAGTGGAAAACACTAAAAAAGATCTTCTCAGAAACTATTACTCCGAATAGAACAAAGCTTAGTCGTAATGTCTTTAGGTGGTATCTCCCGAAAAGGGTATTTCATAGGTCAGTACCTTATTTACGATGACCGCTTGAGAGAGGCTTAGTTTAATATTGGACCCTTGGAAAACTAATTCAAAGATCTCTGAAGCTACTATTTCAAGTAGAACTAAATTTGGTCACAATGATCTTTGCATGGCCCCTTCTGAAAAGATTTTCAAGAAGTCCATACCTCATAAAAGATGCTTCCATTTGGGAACATAATTTTAAAGTGGACCAAACTAGAATACATTTAGAGATTTTGGTATCTAAAACCTCTTGACTAATTGGAACCAAACTGATCACAATAGTCCTTTGATGGTCCCATTTAAAAAGTGAAAATGTGGGAGGACTGAAATTTGACCCCTTTTAGACTCCTGTTTTTCATCAATATCGAAAAGTTGTTGCGCAAATCAGACTGTATGTAACAATTTTACAGCAAAATTCAATTCCTCAATCCAGACATGGAGAAGTTCATGTCACAAAATAATGTCTGATTGATGGACGGAGACAACGACAGTATCCCCGAACTATGATTCTCTAATGCAGGGATGAAAAAAAAAACACTAAACAATATAGCAACAATACAGATTAAGTCAAGAAATAAAAAAAAACATCTGAAATGTCCAGCAGTGTGGAATACCATATAAACCTGGGACCATCAAGGGCTCTAGACAAGTTCCAAGCATGATCTGACTGCTCATGCGTAGTACCCTTCTCAAAGCTCAGTGGAAAGTCGTGTTAGGTAAATAAGAAACTAATAATTGTAAATTTACAGTTATAAATCATGGATCTACGTACTTGAAATATTTCTATTTTCATTTGTAATGCAGTTACATTTAAAATATTTCGGTCTGTTAAACGTAAAACTCCTGTAGGTTGTTGAACATAACCATGGCATATGTTTTTTTGTTTTTTTTAGTCCACGTCCGATACTGATGATGGTATATTAGTAGTTCCGTTTGTTTCATATTGGTATATAAGGTGAAGATAATCCTATGTTAAAAAATCAAAAACAATTATATGATGTCATTTAATTTCAGTTTCTGGTAAAAACATTTCGATCCTACAATTAACAGTCCTCAATTTAAGGATAATCTTGACCTTAGGCTACTTAAGCAAGAGTATGTTACCCATAGCTTGGCAGTCATCACTACAGAAGTTCTACGGTCGAGATAACGATCTCATGGACCGCTAAAGGATATATGTTTCCCAGATGACAACCGATCTTTCCCTTTAAAGCTAAAGTTTGTTCTTTTTCGTCAACCGTTTTTGACTTTACTACCGAAATTGGCATGTTATACACGGTGGTTGTCTTATTAGAAAAAGGAGATGCCTACTCTCCCGGAGAACCTGATATCACCCATTGTTTTTATTGGGTCCGTGTTGATCATTTATATGTGTGTCTTCATTTTTCTTTTCTGTCTCATACCCATGTGGTGCCCTTGTTTCTTGGTGTTTCCGATGTGCGGTTGTCCCTTGATTGTTCTTATTTAGACTGACGGTTCGGTTCTTCCATCCTATACTTAAATGCTATTTTTAATAGTTCTTGTGGGAGTCAGCTTTCAAACGAATATTAATAATAAATGCCTTTCGGTGGTGCACAGTAAGTTCCTATAAGTATCCCTATTATCTATCGGAATACTTGTCCTGCAGATTCAGCAAATGTGGAATCGAAATGGATAGGTTTACGTGATATAAGAGAACTGAATTCATGCTTGCACTGAAGAGACATCAGGTGTCGAAATGCGCATATGCAGAATCCAAATTAACAGCGACTTCTGTATTATGTTATTTATAAAAACGTAAGTCATCAGAATGTACCTATTCTGGCATTTAACATAAGAAATATGGATTTTAACAGTAAAAGATTGTAACGATCGGGATTTTGTCCGTACAAAGTGTTTATTTTACATCTGAAACTGAAGATCATGCAATGCGCAATTTACCTCAACTGTTAAAAAGTACTACATATAAAATTGCTGACGTTAAAGATAAATTGCATTAAATTCTGTTAAAAACTTAGTGTTGATGGTCTCGCGTTGACTTTATGGTGAAGAACAACAATAAAAACGTTGTTGTTCAATTGCTTGGTTTTACCATGTTTTTGCTGGGATTCTCTTATGATGCACGCTTATTATATATTCCTTGCACGAATAGTTATTTGTGGTACATAACGAGACTTTGAAGCTAGAGTTAGATATGAACTTGTTGAATCGCTTTTACAGGAATTTCATTGGTCGAGCGTCAAGTAATAACACATCACGCATGATGTGCTATTATTTTTTTCGCCGTTTTTATTGGACCACTGTGAAATCTCGTTGGCCGTGATTAACGTTACCTAGCAACGGTGTTGTTGTTTGAAACAAAAACAGCAGTTCGGCACTGAATATTATGAAAATCATAAAAGAAATAGTTTTAACAACTCGAAAAAATTGTATATCGCTGGATATCAACTCTCGTTATGTAATTTCAAATATAATAAACTCGCCAAAGGCTCGTTTATTATATTTTGAAATTACATAACTCTAGTTGATATCCATCGATATACAATTCTTTCTCGTTATGAAAACTATAATTGTCTCATTTGCATTTACTCTATATCCTTTCACTGTTTATTACATATTTGTTAACTGAAACTGTATAATAAGGGAAAAATGTAAAATATCAATAAAATTGTCCATTACTCCATTAAAGGTAGATTAGTTACCGTAGGCTAAGAAGATTTTGTCATATTGAGCTCTTTAACTTCTTCTAACAACGCAATGCAAATCTGCATCGGAAACGAACTTTGACCCTATGGGGCGTGTATAAATTGAGACATTGTGAGATATAGATTTCATATTTTATTAAAAACAGTTTCATCGTTCGCTATAACAATAATTAAGCCATCTTACTAGTATTTTAAACCTGATGACCAAAACGGTCAGTTTTAGCTATGTTTAATTCTGTCTGTTGCTTGTTGATATAATGTTTAAATTCAATTGGAGGAAATTATGTTGAAATTTCCCAGCACAATTTGTATGCCAATGTTCAAATTCAATTGGAGGAAATTGTGTTGAAATTTCCCAGCATAATTTGTAGGCCAAGAGATCTGCCCCGGACACGAAATGCACATGGTTTTACTATCATAAGGGTCAAAGGTCAAAGTCAAGGTCACAGTGACCTAAATTTGGTACGCGACACATCGCCTTGCCATGATGCATCCACACACCAAGTTTGATAATCCTAGGTGCAAAGGTACAAAAGTTATGCTCCGGACACGAAAGGGGACGGACGGACAGACAGACGGACAGACAGACGGACAGACGGACAGACATGGTGATTCCTATATACACCCCCCAAACTTCGTTTGCGGGGGGTATAATAACTTTAAATATATATATATAAGTTAAAGAAGAAAGAAATCAAGTTGGAAGTACAACAAGGGCAATGAGTTTTAATTACCACTAGTACTGGAAAAAGGAAGAAATGGGTAGAGGCGAGAAATTAAGCCTTATATACTACCCCCAGTGAGGCTGCTCTCCCAAGAAAAATACAGAAGGGTCTTGATCTGTTTGAGACTAGAAACCATAAAAACCAATTTCCAATATACTTTACAAACTTTCTATAACGTTTTGTTCAATTCTAAACATTTTTAATCTTCCTGCCTGTTTTGCTGTTCACATACCAAAACAACGGCAGCAGAACACCGAAGAAACAAAGGGGTGAAATTCACAAAAATCGAAGTCCAAAGACAGGGCAAAAACGAGAACACAGAAAACAATGACGTTAGACACAAAACAATAACGTTAGACAAATACAAAGCACAGAAACAGAAATTACAACATTCAGAACAAAGGCTCTCACAGTGTGAACTCCAGTGAAACTGAGAGTGACATCAGGTGCTCCGGAAGGGTAAGCATGTCCTGCTCTGTTAACAGCAACCGTCACACTGTGAGTGATTCAATCCGGGAAATTGTCAAAGATCCGGGAAGACGTGAATCTAGCTTAAATGTCCACTTTCATTTGGGATACTGACACGTCATATCTTTCAATGATGCTATGGTGACGGCCATAGAATTTCTTGAGGGATGAAATTAACAAAGGTTGAACAAATCCCTGACTAAGCAGCCTTTGGGACAGTGTTTTTGCTTTGTTCAAAAAATCACTGTACAAACTACATGCTCGACAGTAACGAATCAACTGTGAAATGTACACTCCATAGGCTGGAGAGGTAGGTATATTGCTGCTAAGAAAGGGAAAGTTCACAATGAGGAAATTAAAATCATCACGCTTGTCATATAGCTTAGATTTCAAACGTCCATCTTCGTCAATATACAACAAAAGATCTAGGTACGAAGCTGAAGTAGGTGTTTCAGTTGTTTCTTTAATTTCAAGCTCATTTGGATAGATCTGGTGTAAATACTCCCTAAATGTAGGATTATTAAGAGAAAGTACATCGTCTATGTAGCGGAAGCTGAAATTAAAGGACTGGGCTAAATGTTTTTGTTTTCTTTGAATAAGCCCTTGTAAAACTTGGCCTCGTACGAGTAAAGAAAAAGGTCAGCTAAAAGCGGCGCACAGTTTGTTCCCATAGGAATCTCTATTATCTGTTGGAAAACACGACCTCCAAATTCGACAAAAATATTGTCGATCAAAAATTCTAACATTTTGATTACGTCAGTCTCAGTTTACTTCTTATTTGATTCGGTGTGGTTCTTAACAAAGTATGTATTGTCTTTCCATATAACTAAATAGGTGTATCTGCGTTCTCCATTTTTTGTGCAGAAACATTGATGTATTAAATCTGCAATTTCTGTTTTCAGTTTATTGTGTAGCAGGGTTGTATAAAGTGTAGAAAAGTCAAAAGTTTGAATGCTATGGCAATGGGTAAGACTGGTTGAGGATAGGTGTTCAAAGAGATCTTTTGAATTTTTAAGAATCCACATTTGATTCATATCGCTTGTACAGTCACCATTTTGAAAAATTCCTTGCATGCTATATAACTTTTCTGTAAGTTTTTATACAATAATGAGCACTTTTTTCAAATTTTTTGTCATTTCAAAAGCAACGATCGCCATTTTGAAATTCTTCGACAAAAAATATTCCCTGTATGCTTTACGACCTTTCTGTAAGTTTTCATGCAGTTTCGAGCACTTTGAATTTTCCCGCCTTTTTTACTGTTTCCATGGCAACGGTCGCCATTTTGGAGTTTTGGACACCAGAAACCAATTCTACACATGTTAGGCAACCCTTCTGTAAAATTTCATCCAAATCTGAGCACTTTGATTTTCCCGCCTTTTTTTACCGTTTCTATCGCAACGGTCGCCATTTTGGAGTCTTGGACACCAGACACCGATTCTACACATGTTAGGCAACCTTCCTGTAAAATTTCATCTAATTCTGAGCACTTTGAAGTTTCCCGCCTTTTGTTCCGTTTCCATGGCAACAGCGGCTATTTTGAAAATTCCAAGACCAAAAGGACCATTTAGGCATCAGTATCGATCATCCCATGAAGTTTCATATAGAATGGATAACTGTTTTTCGAGAAATTGGTTAGACAACATTGATGCGGAATACGGAAGAATAATAAGAAACACGGCAAAAAGCAATAAGTCTCCTAATAACCAGAAGAAACGTAGAATAACAACATGTCACCCCGACTACGTCTGTTGTGACATAACAATTAAGTCCCACAAACTAATCTCAAGTGTTAAAAAACGTATCATGTACGTGAACTGAACAATTTCAAATTCAAAAGGTACAAATACTTACATATTTCATAATGTAAAGTTTCAAGTGGCGACAATATGTGCCGGTATATTCGGCACATATTGTCGCCTTCAGCACTGCAGTGATTCTCAAAATTGTGACCCACATCGTAATATGACTGTCCTTGGTTAAAAAAATTGTAAAAATTACTTTTCTTTAATAAACAAAACGTTATTTTGTTTTGCCACACATCTGAAGAAAACAAATTAACCAACAGTAGCATGACACTATCAACAATTTTGGCACAAGCTGGATTTAAACAACTGAATTTTAACTAAAATTCCATGTCGCTAGCAGAATTTAATTTTTGAGGTTGACGTCGTAATTATTGAAATCGGGTTTTTGATATTTTACAACTATCTTTTAAGACGGAAGCCACTTTGTTTTTCAGTGTATGCAACTAGAAACAGACACATTAAAGTATAAATCTCAGAAAATTTACTATTCAAGCTGTCGCTAATTTTGTATTAACAAGCGTTACCGAGAAAGCAATGCGCACAAACAAGTTATAACTTGGTGATCATTCAGGTAAAATGGAGAAAAATGTATGTTGAGGACATCTTATGTTCAACTGGAATAGGAATGCTTTCATCGATACTGGACTTTTTTCCATATGAACTTTCATTTGTCATTTTGAAACTTGTCGCTAATAAGAAATTAACATCCGTGACCAAGGTTTGTCAGTCATGTAACATGTTTAGGGAGTTTGTTTGCAGTATATCTTAAGGGAACATACAGATATATTAGAGAAATGCAAGAATCAGTTAC
>MJUU01061956.1:18770-39510 GCA_002080025.1 Modiolus philippinarum | reverse complement strand
TATAGTCCCGTAGGTAGTAGTTGATATGGGAAAAAGCCGCAGGTTTTTGAAAAGATGTTTTCAAAAACCTGCGGCTTTTTCCCATATCAACTACTAAGTAGATCAAAGGAGATAGGGACTGTGTGTGGGCTGCAAGGCTGACTCGTTTTAACAGATTTAGATTTTAAACCCGCATTGACTGTTTTATAAATTGGCAGTGGAGTGTAAATATTATAGTTTTAATGTAACAGAACTTTTACGAGGTGGTGGTATAAACTGTGTAAATAATTCCAATTCACTGATTCATTCAATTATTGTGGTGGGTTTGCTACTCCGAACTGGAGGTGTGTCTATTGTGTGCAACAATTATAGAAATATAGATACAGATACGTGGTGTAATTCCGCCATTTTCCCCAGTATTTGTGTACTTAGGAAAATGAACAAAAATTACATTTTAAACATAATACAAAAATCAAAAGTATTTAAATCTATGTTCCTTACTTCTTTTAGAACATTAGAACATTTTTTTTGTTAAAAGGGAAAGCTAATACGCACATGCTGTTATTCAGGTGCTGGAGTTCAAAAGAAAACGGACGTACACAAGGAAGATAATCTGATGTATGGATATCACTTAGAAAATTTTACGTTTTAACACAATTTATACAATGACCTTGATGTCATGCTTTATGTCATGATGAACAGTATAATATTAAAAAAAAAACCAAGCAAACTATGAACAAACTGTATAATATATTTTTCAAAGTTATCCTCACATAAAGATATTTTCCATTTTCATTCGGTGATTTTTATGCAAAATCCTTAAATTCTCAATTCAAAACTTTGCGATGAAATGAACGGTGACCCAATATTTTCGCAAAATTTAATACCTTGCAGAAACCTTGAGGTGGCTCACTCATGACATTTTTGAATTTTTGAGGGGGTAGACCTGGGGTAGGAGGAGATTATAATAATCAGTCATGGTCTCAAATGTGAGACAGGACAATTCCACCCGAGGGTTCACATTTTCCAGTCAGAAACGAGGCTTGCCGAGTTTCTGATGATAGAAAATGTGAACCCGAGGGTGGAATTGTCCAGTCTCACATTTTTTACCATGACTGATTATTTTTCTCACATTTCTCTGCCAAAAAATAAGAAAAAATAAACATGGCCGCCGATACACGAAAATCTATTCTCCGAAACTAGGCAACGTAGCAAAAAATAAATTGCATAATTGAAAAGATCGCATGTGTTTTGGTTTTGTACTAAAAGTACAAAACTCTGAACTAGAATCTTAAGCGTAGTTATTCATGGGTTTCTAAAATGAAGCGGTGTAAAAATTCGACGTTGCCGCACCATTCCGGGGAAGTTGTATTTTTTCTGACGTTTCAATATTGTGACGTGACGTTGTTTGCATTGTTCCGTCAAGGGTGGTCATGTGATGTGAGATGAATGAATCTCACATGGGTATCTCACACTGGATTCTTGTGTCACACACGTACAGAAATGTGAGAAAACTCCGTTTTTCCCTTCTTACACGAACAAATAGAACCATTGCAATAGGTGTGATCAAAATTTTTTTCCAAATTAACTTTATTATGAAAACAAATACCTAACATCAAGTTTTTATAATGAGTGCATTTGACTCTACATTTTTGCAATGCTGTTCAAAGATAGTGAAAATATGTAAAAGTCAGATTTCTCCCAAGAGAGGTAATTTATAGCACAGATTCAGCAATCTTATTGATTTTTACCAATTTAATTCTAAATTAAGAAAAAAGGCCATATACTAGTATTCTTTCTATTCTCAGTTTTTGGTGAAAATTAAACGACAGAATTTTTTACAAGAAGTGTTTAATAGTGATCAAAATAGAGTAAAAAATTCAACCAATACTGCTCAGAACACCCATGTACTTCAGTTCAAACTGGTCAAATTTACTATCATTATTGATGCTTACTTTCACACGTTTATAAACTACAGAATTTTGAAATTTGAAAAAATTTTAAATAAAATACAAATTTGATTAGAGCCAATTTTATACAGCACAAACAAGTCCTAAACGGACTAAATAATATGAGGAAACGTGGTATCTTTGATGATGTCTGGGCAAAAAACGGAACTGTAAAAATTGTTGAAAATTCCTTAAAGTTGACACGAAGATATGTAGTTATAATACTGAAAATATTAGAAAAATTAAACGAGTGGAAAATTTTAGGCTTCCCCAGGTCTACCCCCTTAAGAACTCCTTGATATAACCAACACCTTAAAATTTATGGGCCGTTGTTGCACTTCCTTTATAATTCTTTCATTTGGGTATTTAACAGAAAAAAAAAAATGGCAGCTCCCATGTCAAAATTTTCTGTACAAATGTTTCCATGATATTGTTTACAGTTTCGGTCAAAGGAAACCTTGAATGTATTTCAAAGATTTTAAAGTTTTCGTTTTTATTGGTAAATGCTCAAATATTGCTGCAACATCGTATGTCAGTGTGTATTTAAAGATTTTATTTACCACTTTGAGTTTGACACATCGGTTTACTCCCCTTTTACTTTTACTTTTTGATTCAATGGAGATTTCGGAAACCAGAAATTTTAGGCCAAATTCTAGAAACAAATGTTGTACCAAATTTGGCAGGTACATGGTAATATTGAAATTTCAGACATCGGTATAATTCGGACAGTCCTTTCTTAATACCTTTTACTTTTTCTTTATTTCTAGGCACTGGCTAGAATTACCTGGAAAAGTAATCCTAATAAAAATAATTATTGTTACCCGAGACTGGAACAGAGACTAATTATGAAATCATCACTGGATACGGACCTGTTTTAAATGAAGTAACAATAGTTTTATCCTTATTGTTACCTGGCGTTATTGTTACTTGATATTTATTTGTATACCCCTTTCCACAAAGTGTTATCTTTTCCTGAATAGGAAATCTCCCATAAACTGTAGATACAAACACCCTTCGCTTGTGGTTATCACTCGTACGGTTGGCTAACAATATTAAGTTATCATGTCACTTATTCTTATTACATTGTAAAATGGATGAATAGAATTATTGTTTGAAATTAAGAAATGTACAATACAAAGAAAATTGAATGAAATAAAAAATCAAAGTACTGAAGTACTGTTTAGTCGGATTTACGCGTTAATTTCGAAAAAAGATAATCGTAAAATTATTTACTGGGCAACAAAAGACTATATAGAAAATGTTGAAAGTATAGAAGATNTTTAGTCATCTCCGAAACCTTGGAAAATGTTAAAACACTCTTCGAATCAGAAATTTATGTATTCACAAGACGGTAATGTATGTTGAAAGACAATATTTAAAGACATTTTATATTGTCTTTTCTTGTCCCGTTACTTATCTCATTTTCGCAAGGAACTTACCCTCTTTCAAATACATTAGGTCTTTTTTATTTAATTGTTTGCTGCATCAAATCAGATCCAAAAGTCACGTAATTCAAAAATCATAAGTATGTATTTAATGTCTTTGCCATTATTCGTCAACAGATGCCATTTCAGCTCCACAAAACGGAAAACAATGTTTTGAAAATACAAATTAAAGTATATACAGAAAATACAAATTAAAGTATATACAGAAAATACAAATTAAAGTATATACAGAAAATACAAATTAAAGTATATACAGAAAATACAAATAACTTCTGAACAACAATAAAAGTGTTGTTCCATTGCTTGTTTTACCACGCATTTGTAGAGACTTTGACTCAATATCCTTTTAATGTTAATCTGGAGAATTTGGTAGAAGTTATGAAAATTGTATAAACAGATGTACGAATAAATGTTTCTGTTTTCTTTCTTCTTTAAAAAAAAACCGTTAGATATATGTGTACATTACATGTTAGTTCGACAACTCCTCAACACCTCAGTGACGCCTAACAAAAAGAAATTAAAGAAAAGACCATAATGAAGCTAATTATCAAAATTTGTTTGCTTTCCATATTTTCTTCTTTTTTCTGGCAAAAGACGAAATTATGTACTCACAAGGAGCACATTAAAGCAATAACATTACAATATTTGAATGCCCAGCGGGGTCAACAATGCAGACGGATATTCTTAACCGTCAGATTGAGATTCACCCCCTCCCCCCTCCTTCGAGATTCTAATTTCTTGTGTTATTTGTATTTAAAGTAGTGTTAAGTGGACAAGAAACAACGCTTAACAGGGAGCCTATTTTGTCCAGGGCATGTACATAGTATCATGTGCGTTTTTGTTACATGTACATTCACTCCATATCTTTTTATTTTTCCTATAGTGACTGTCAATTTGGACCAATTATATGATCTGTTACATAAATGGGGCATCATAACATTTTTTCACTCCTTGTTACAGCAGGAAAATAAAAAATATATTGGTTAAATGCGTATGGAAGCATGTGAACTAAATGAAAATATTTCAATTTACGATGAAATTGAAATAATTTTGGCGACTTAATTAGGGGCGCTTGAACCAGAATAAGGGGACAGTGAATGTAAAGAGTCAGCATTCAATCTCAAACGCTAAAATGGCAATTTTGATATTTGTATGCGCAGATGTACATTCATTTTGCAACATTACAATATTAAAAGTGTCAATGGCGTCAAACTACTTGGGTGGTATTTTCCGTATAGCACCGGTCAAGACAAACTGAATTGTCATATCTTTCAATTGAGAAATTTTATTGTTGTTTTGCTTATTTTTTAGATATTTAGTTATTAATGCAAGAAAATTGGAGATATTGATATTTTGAAACTTTGTCTATATAATTAGATACTTTTATGTCACAATAATGGTAAGAAAATATTGGGTGACCGATCAATGGAAATTAAAATTAAACTATTTTTACTTTTTTGTTTCAAGAAATTTCAAGATGAAAATGATGAAGAAATATAATTACTATCAAAGCAGCACAAAAAGGAAGTCATTGTTTTAAAAGATTTACGTACAATTATCTTGAGAGGAAAAGTATTTTATACAAATCAATGAATACGTAGCACTTAAAACAGTTCAAGTTGCAAACAATGTCCCATTTCATTTTGAACTTTGCCATAATTTAGGAACTTCTAGTCCATTTTATAAAATATGAAATTTTGATATATACTTCTAATAACATGCACATCAGTAATGGCAAAAACAATACAGGTCAACGACTTATTACCGTGTAAAGAATAAACATATGCAATATTTAAAAATGTCCCTTCAGTAACCTCCACAAATTTTGCCTAAATGTAGGGTACGAATTCCCTGTCCTAGAACACAATAAGAACTCCTGTTTGACGTTACTTATATCAATATCCAGGGAAAACATTGCCCTATCATGTGCTTGCTATTATATCCCCTGTAAATGTTCTCTTAAAAGTTTTTTTTTCTTTCGTTTCTTTTTTTCATTCATAGATTTGATTTTTTTATTTCAAATTTGCCCGTACACTCATATTCAGATTTTTTTATAGAGAATTCGTTGTTGTGGCTTGGAGGTAGTAATATTTATGACAAGAGCACATGGGAATGGTAAAGACCTTTGAAATCAATGAAGTATGATTACTGGGTTCCTGGTCAAAAGGAGGAGAAACTGGAAAACTGCATGGTTTACTGGAAATCTTCAAGAGGATATAAGTGGGGCAGTTACTACTGTAATCGAGAAGTGGGGTTCCTTTGCCAAAGGTACGTATACTAGCAGGAAAAGGGGATTTTTGTATTCTAATTGTTTTATACTAATCCCTTTTGCTCTGTACCTTTTTTCAAGTGGGTTATATATTCGGAAAAGCAAAAACACTTGTTTAATATAATTTTGTGGTAAATTAATGATAGAACAGAGGTGATTTTTCTCAATTTGTCTTCGCGTTACAATCCTAGGTCTTTGAATTTTTCGTACAATCTGAACATTTGAATTGATATTAAGCATATATTTGAATTTTGGCATTCCATTAAGTGTGTGTTACAATGTTTACATTTTGCACACTTGTGTAACTTAACTTTATATTTAAATGATTTTGTTAAACTGCAATTTGTTTGGTAATCAATATGATATCAAAGGCGATCTAATCTGTAATAAGCAATGAAGGGATATGGAGTAAATGCATACAAGACAAATTCCCTACAAAAACATGGTAAAACAAAACAATGGAACAACGCCTTTATTGATGTTTTTAATCTTTAAGTCACCATGAGGTCTTCAACAATGAGCTTTGCTCATACCTCATAGTAAGTTCAAGACGGCCCTTAGCACCGGTTTGGGTTGAGTTCCTTACTAGATGCCGAGCAACGCTACATTAATGCCTCTTACTCATGGATGTAGGATGTCAACAAAAGTTAGATTTACCGGCAATGTGTTCTTGCAATCGCTGTCAACCGTTGCCCGACTAACAGAACACAATCACAACACTTAAACAACCACGGGCCACTCAGAGAGTCAAAAAAAAAAAAAAGAAAATTTGGCATAATAAAATCATGAGATGTGAGTACAATTAATATGTGGTCAGAATAACAATTTGACATTTCAACAAACAAACAAAAAATATGCAAAAATATGAAAGTATGATAGTGCATCCATATGAAAATTCAAGCACAGGAACAGCATAAGAGCATACAACTCTCGAACGGGGACTTTTTACGGACTCCACACTGCAGGAGAGACAGACTCCAGTCTAATGTAGGCAATGAAGGGATATGGAGTAAATGTACATGAGACAAAGTTCCACAAATACATGGTAAAACAAAGCAATGGGACAACGCTTTAATTGTTGTTCTTCATCTTGAAGTTACAATGAGGTCTTAGACAATGAGCTTTGCTCATACCTCGTAGTAAGTTCAAGACGGTCCAAACACCCGTTTAAATGGAATTCATTGCTAGAAAAATCAACTAAGGGCAGGCTTTTTTTTAGAATAATAAGCTATTACTTCCGTCTTTGAAAACTGTACAATACAAAATAGAAGAAATACGTGCAATATAGTGAAAATTCCATATGAATTTTGATTCGTTTCGTTTTTCGTTCATGTACAACATTATTTCGTTTGTATATTAAAGTAGATGGGTACTCTAAATTTTTTTCCATAGATCTTTTTTATTTTTACAGGAAAGTTTCCTTATTACATAAGCACTGAAATTAAAAAATAAAAAGGGGGGTCACCGTGTTTGTTTTTAAAATAATTGATATAAAAAAATCAAATATTTCTAATGAATATATAGGGAAAAACAGGTATATTGTTGATAGCTTTAAAACTATTCCATAGATTTCTGTCTACTTTACTAATGTGTTAGACCTTTGAACAAACTTTCAAAAAATATAAAGAAAAATGGGGGTCACCGACTTTGTTTTCCCTATAATTTGTAAAATGTGAATTTTCATAGTGATATCTATGTAAAATATTTTTATCAGATTATCTCCCTTTTCCAAAAATCATCTTCCAATTTATTTAATTATCAAGTTGTCATACCTCCACTAATTAGATAAAGACATTTGAAATCAAGTCCATGTAGGTCCTTTGCATTTTGTATTATGGATATAGTATTGATTGATTCATTACAAATAAAAATATTTGCATATTTAAAAAGCAGATAATACCAAAACAGCATGAATAACAAATTCAAAATGGCGGAAGACTACCGATCTACCTTAAATGACGGACCTAAAAATTTGCTACACCTTACGCACTTATCTCAAATTGTGTTCAATCTTCATAGCGCTGTTTATCAAGTACGTGTTTCTCAGCGATTATGATAAGTTTGTGTCCATCGTCTGTCGTTAACATTACTCATCTTGAAATACAACTGGGTAGAATTGAACCGAGCATTTCAGATAAGAATATTGTAAGGTCCTTTCCAATTGTCATAACGTCGGTACAAATCGACTGTCTAACATGGTCACCAGCGGGAAATTAAGCTTAAAATTGTATTCTAAGGTAAGAACATACTAAGAACTTTTTGTCTAGAAAAATACTGAATCGATTTAAACCAAAATGAACTTTATCTGCATGATACATATTAGATGCTGTCGAAGTGTTACTTCTTTGTCGCAATTCTTCTTCCAAAATGACCGCTTGTAGCAAAAACATTGGACCACATTGAAATTGCATAATTGGATTCCTTTAAGACTGCTTTATATATTAAAATCAGATGTGGCTGGAATTACACTGATGTTCTGACCAAGTGTTGTTACTTTGATGTCTATCCTGAGCCACAAGCATGTAAAGTAAGTGAGAACCGAACCGTCAATCCAAAACGAATAATCCAAGAACAGTGGCAACATCGGAAACAAAAAAGAAACAGGGACACAACATGAGTACGGCACAGAAAAGAAAAATGAAGACACTCACACAAAGATGATCAACACGGACCCAATAAAAAACCATGGGTGAGATCAGGTGCACTGGTAGAGTAAGCATCTCCTGTTTCTTATAAGACATCCGCCGTGTTGAACATGTCAAATCCAGTAATAAAGTCAAATCTTTAGAGGAAACAACAATTAAGCTTTAAAGGGAAACAGATATCCCATAGCGGTCCACAAGATCGTGATGTCGACCGTAAAACTTCTGGAGGGACGACTTCAAGTTTTGGGTAACATACCCTTGTTGAAGTAGTCTATTTGTGAGCAACCGGGCTCTATCAAGAAAGTCACTGTATCTAACACAGGATCTTGAATAGCGAATGAGCTGGGTGATGTAAACTCCATATGCCGGCGATGCTGGGATGTTGCTACAAAGAAAAGGGAAGTTTACTGTTGAAAAGGTGAAGTCATCGCGTTTGTCGTACAGCTTATTTTGGAGTCTATTGTTGTCAATTTCAAGATGAAGGTCAAGGAACGAGGCTGATGTGAAGTGTCTGTGGTATCCTTAATTTCGAGCTCTTTTGGATAAATCAGATGAAGAAAATCACCAAAGCGAGGGTTGTTAAGTTACAAAATATCATCTATATATCATTTATGTAAAGTAAGTGAGAACCGAACCGTCAATCCAAAAGCGAACAATCCAAGGACAATGGCAACACCGGAAACAAAAAAGGGGAAAAAACCGAGACATAACATGGGTAAAAAGAAGACACACACACACAAAGATGAACAACACGGACCCAATAAAAACCATGGGTGAGATCAGGTGCACCGGTAGAGTTAGCATCTCCTGCTTCTTATAAGACACCCGCCGTGTTGAACATGTCAAATCCGGTAGTAAAGTCAAATCCGGTAGAGGAAACAACAATTAAGCTTTAGAGGGTAAGTGTTTAAATGTTTAACTTAGTTAAACATTTAAAATCTATAGAAAAATCATGAAAAAATCTTTTTAAGAGACACCTTCCAAAAAGAATTATTATATGGCATGAGATGACTTATACTAACGAGATGCTGAACTAGTGTATTGTGTAACTTTGGTACCGATACTGAATCAGAAATGGCTCATAACAGAAAACTTAGTTTAACATTTGATCATATGGGAAAGGCTCACCAAGATCTATTTCTAAAAAAAACCGAGTCGATGTAAACCAAACATAGAATGAATGTTATTATGATGTACTGACCAAGTTTTGTTACTTACATGCTGATTACTCATCCAAAATGGCAGTCATCGAAAAAAATGATTTAAAACTGTTCCTGGGGAATGCATGTCCAAAGATCTTTTCTTTTGGAACAAATGGTATAAGAAGAACTTAATTTAGTCACAATGAAACTTAGATGGCCCCCCTACTATTCAGATTAACAAACATGATGACAACTACTGGGAGACAAATTTCAATATTAGAGCACATTCAATGTCGTCTCCAATGAAACCTTTTGGCAAGTTAGAATTAAACTTGGACACAATAGTTATCTTTAAATTTGTGTCTTGAAAAATCTGTTCCTTTTCGAAGATGGCGGCAGCAGTTTGAAAATTAACACTGGATCCTATAGCATAAGGTTTCGGAGCACAGTTTAAAAATACTCTGCACAGTAGTTTATTTGACCAGATGCATGGTCCCGATGAGCGATATAGGCTCTTAGTAGCATATTGTTTCTTTTCCCTATATTTTATTGATTTTTATTTTTTACCTTTTATTATTATTATTCATTGGTTTACAAAATTCACGTGTTGTGATTTGTTACTAACAAATCCAAATAAGTTCATTTAATGTAAAACAAAAATATGGCTTTGTTTATGGGACGAATAGTTAGAATCAAAATGAAAGGACTCTTTATATTACAGAATTACATAAGAAGATTCTTCAACGCACAATATTTTTTCTTGTTAACTTTAAACCATTGTCTGCTTTTATAATAAGACTTACATAGTGCATATTAGTTTTTGATATTCTCAAGTATAACGGGTACTGTTTTAATTTTAATTTGAACATAGACTACTAACTCTATTACAAATGTGTTTAATTTTCCTTTTGTATTGAATAGGTCAAGAGGTAATAGTGGGAACCACTCGTACCTTGGAGGTGATTACTCGAAAAAGTGCATCAAGAAGTGCATGACAATTTGTCTGAAATAAAGAAATATTGAAACACTTTACCTTTTCTGCTGTGTATATTTCGTGAGAAATGTTAAAGTACGTGTGAAAAGAACCGTCAGTCTAAAAAAACAACCCAAGGACGATGGAAACATCGGAAAAACAAAGAAACAAAGACATATCATGAGTAAGACACAGAAAAGAAAAAAAAATGAAGACACACAAAGATCAAATACACGGACCCAATAAAAATCCATGAGTGAGACAGGTGCAGCATTTCCTACTTCTTATAAGACAACCGCCGTATTGAACATGTCAATTCCGGTAGTAAAGTCAAATTATGTAGGAAAAAAATTGTTTTAAAGATCTGTTGCCATCTGGGATACACCTATACCATATCTTTTCTCAAGATCGTGATGTCGACCGTGAAACTTCTGTTGTGATGACTTCAAGTTATGAATAACATACCCTTGTCTGAGTAGCCTATTTGATACGAGAACACAATTAGGCCCCTTTGATAGTCGTTGTGATAGTCGTTGTGTACGAATATAGTTCCTCAGAAAATAGTGTATTTCTCTTAATTCTGTTTTGGCTGCTTTATACTACATATTTTGTATGTTTTATGGGTTCAAATAAAAGAACATACATTATAGAAAATTTAAAATTAGGTATTGAATTTTTTATCTATTTGCAATTAGTGATTAGGTCAAGTGCAAAAAGGTGAAATTTGCTATATTCGAAACTCATCTATCTTTACCAATGAGGGTTCCCTCAGTTCTGGGAAATTTAAAAGAAACTGAAACGTTGAAAGTTCCTAGTTTTTGTATATTATTTTACACTAAGACTGTACTGTAAGTATGCCAAATGTCTTGAGGATTGCGCAGGTGAGTTTTTTAATTGGTCTCTACATTTGTTAATTTTTACAAAGACAAATAGGGGAAAAATAATTGTGTTATCGTTCCTAATAGAGGGGAGTTCAAAACCAGAAAGAATGACTTTTTTGTAAAACTGCGAGTCTGATTTGGATGCGGAATGACAGAAAATGGTAAAGTACATGGAATAATGCCTTGTGAATATAAAATCAATCAATTTATACTAGTTTCGAATGCTTCAAGGCAAATTTGCCCCACCCCCCACCCCCTTTATGGGTTTATAAACATTTGCAGGTAAGCCTGTCTTGTGTACAGGTCCACAGATTTTGCCATAATCCCAAAAACTGGTATGTTTACAATGATATTTGGTTGAAATTACAAATATATTGTATTTTTTACCCATTTGGAAGCTTGTTGTCATACATGTACATGTACCACAGTGGCATTCAGAAACCAACAGTTCTTGGTTAGTATCATTATAAATTTTATTCAGTTTTCTGCAATTATACCAAAACGTAGAAAACATCTGTCTGAAGACTTAAGATTAACAAAAAGGCGAGACATACAGTACGAGACATGTGTCTTGAGCAAGATGACCTTTTCACATCCAGTTATAGGTTGCACATTGGTATTAATTCTCTAATTTATTTGTTTATTTATTTATTTATTTATTTATTTGTTTGTTTTTCTATCTGTCTGTCTGTTGTTTGTTTACATGTCAAGAAAATTGATATCATAACAACATGAACTCTTTTCTTGAAAATCTGTGTGGCCCTTAAAAGGGCCTTTTAAGACATCTCATCCTGTTGTAAGCTGTTAAGATATCTGCTGGTGGCTCTTCTGTATATAGCATTCTTCTTTGAGCTTTAGACTGGTCTTCCATTTAACTAAGTAAAGCCCATGTTGTTCTTTGACGGGTGCGTATATCTAAAGGCATAGCATCCTTTCTTTAGTTGTCTTTAAATAAGTTTCACCCACAGTTTCCATCCTTCAGTAACAAATGCTCCCTACTTTTATGCTACTTAGATATAGATGTATATATCTTCTTTCATATGTTTTTACTGTTTGAAAATATCTTTGAAAATAAAAAAGTTACAGCCATTTTAATAACAGGGATTAGTCCTCAGATTTGAAATATTCAATCAGATAAATTATTGGTTTTACATGTCTGTGGGTGGTCATTTTTGAGTCAAGATTTACAGCTCGTTATTTGACGGATCAGAACGAAACTTTGTAAAATGATTGGAAATATGATGGATTTATGCAGAATATTTTTATTACTGAGATAACATAAACAGGGGTCTAATAGAAACGAAAACACAATTAGGTCCCTTTGATAGTCGTTGTGTCCCTTTGATAGTCGTTGTGCACGAATATAGTTCCTAAAAAAATAGTGTATTTCTCTTAATTCGGTTTTGGCTGCTTAATACTACATATTTTGTAAGTTTTATTGGTTCAAATAAAAGAACATACATTATAGAAAATTTAAAATTAGGTATTGAATTTTTAATCAATTTGCAATTAGTGATTAGGTCAAGTGCAAAAAGGTGAAATTTGCTATATTCGGAACCCATCATTACCAATGAGGGTTCTCTCAGTTCTGGGAAATTTAAAAGAAACTGAAACGTTGAAAATTCCTAGTTTTTGTATATTATTTTACACTAAGGCTGTTCTGTAAGTATGCCAAATGTCTTGAGGATTGCGCAGGAGAATTTTTTTAACTGGTCTCTACATTTGTTTATTTTTACAAAGACAAATAGGGGAAAAATAATTGTGTTCTCGTTCCATTCGTGAGTAATCAACCACAGGCCATTCAATAGTGAATGAATTGGGAGATGTAAACTCTTTTTGTTGGCGCTGTTTCAATTATACTAAAAAGAAAAGGAAAGTTAACTTTTGGAAAAGTGAAGTCATTACGTTTGTCATAAAGCCTAGTTTGTGTTGTACCTCTGATATCAATTTCAATGTCAATTTAAACTTGGCATACTTATTCTTGAAAAAAATAACATGCTTCATGGTGTATTTGTTTACACCCTTTCTGATATGGTTTACTTTTTTGCAAAGAAGTTTCTGATATGAAGAAACAAAAGTTGATCAAGCTTTTGGCAGAAACTTTTTTTAATGTAACGTCTGTATTTATTTATTTATATATTATCAATACCTTACAGATAAGCTGTTTTTTCCGGCAACCGGCAAGACAATTAACTAAGTAACAAAATGATATGTATATTACATAAATCAGAGTCCTTTGTTGAAGGCCTCATAGTGACTTCAAAATGAAGAACAACAACGAAAGCATTGTTCCATTTGCTTAATCTTACCGCGTATTTATAGGGATTTTGTCCCAAGTACATTTACTCCATATTCCTTAATTTGTTCATTCCTGCTATGGCAAAAACATGAATCAAGGAGACAAAAAAGACACGATGTACAATATAACATTCCAATATCCAAAATAACAATCAAAACTATAACACATTTATAAAAGCAGAGATAGGATACTCTAGCAGAGTTGTCACGGCCAGTAATGTTAAAAATGAAATATGAATGATTATTTTGTTCAAAGCAAGCGGTATTAGACGAAATGAATTAAATAATGCTGTCCTTTCCTTTAATTTGGTTCATGTATGCAAATTTTCATCTTGTCAGCTTATGTCTCGTCAGTGCAGACAATATCAAAACACTTAAAAATATAAACCGGAAAATGTATAAAAGCTGACAGATAAGATATTGGTGGGAAGCCAAAATCAGCTAAGACATACTCCTGTGTTTTTAACACAATGTTCAACAATTTAGTTTCAAATGAAATTGATTTTTTCGGGCAAGCACTTGACCGGCGGCAGTGACATCAGTCCAGTTTTAATAGAAACTGCATACCGAAGTTACTGTAAGGCCAAACCAATTTAATTCTCTGTTTGGCGTCAACTTTACTTTTGAAATGTAGGAGGGTATGAGGCAAACAAACAAAAACAAGAAGAGAATATTTTAAAATAACACATTTTGATGTGATCCATTTTCATTAAAAGTCAGCTTTAAGATTTTAATTGAATTTAGTGAAGATATTTTTTCATCATTGCTCATTTTTACATTTCACATTTTGACTCAGTCCTTTTAAAATATTTTCTTTGCGTAATTAATATTTGTGGTCTTCTTAATCGACGATTAAATCTTTTTAATTGCAACAACGAAAAATATCCATTGTTTGTTTTGCTATAAAACTATTTCCAATGCGCATGCTGACGCCAAACATAGAAATAACTTGTCTTGGTCTAAATTTAGTGTTGCTACCCGTGACGAATAAGCTACTGGTTATATTGAAGGTATCATAGTGACACAAGAATAATATGGTTGTCCATTAGCTTGATAGCTTTGATACAGATTTTGTCTCATATATATTTACTCCATATCGCTTCATGTATTCATCGTGATTAAGAATTTCAACAAAATTGTGAACAGTTTGAAGATAGATGACGCAGTTATTATCAGAGTAGACCAGTTGCCAGTTTTGCAATCAACATAATGCAGTTAGCAAAAGTGAGGTAACGTTTTAAAAAATCTCACGAGGATAAACTAGTTCACTGCCTGTGAAGAACAACCAAAACATGATGCATTTTTAATTAAAAGCTATGAAATTTGAACTTTCAGTAGATGTTTAGTCAGTAACGAAATCCTAAACAGAGCTGACAATTCTTGAAATTAAAAATTGTAAAAAGTAAAGAAATATCAACTGTTCTTACTTGACCTGTCTTTTCAGTAACAAACAAAGTATTTAGATTTTCAATAAATGTTGACTCACTGCAGAATATTGTAAATATTATATAAGGAATACTTGTTCCACACTTGCTAAGCACAGAGATAATACTTTAAAACAAATACACATGTCTATTTTTGTTCTTCTGGTGTAGGAGTTATTTATTTTGAAGACGTGACAAAGAAACACAAATTTTGACTGTAACTACAGAAATTATTTAATTTGCAATTTGATTAGGAGGATTTACGGTACGTAAATTCTTCTTATGCTGTCGCTTTCTTCAGAAAAATCCCGGGTATGAATATGCACTTCGAGATCAAAAATCAATTTTTTGTGGCCGAATTCGTTGCCAATTTCTTCTTTAACATTATTGTAAACTGCATAAGAAATATAACATATAAATGTAAGGTTTAAGCATAATTAAAATAGAATTGTCGAGGGAATATTTTAGCAGTTGACATTGTGTCACGTGACAAGTTAATTATAAATAACTTCACATATTACGGTAGTTATAAAAATAATACTCAATTACCTCTGACCTGAATATTTGTAATGTTTCTGAATTTAAAAGATGCAAATAAATAAATAAATAAATAAATAAATAACTCAAATAATTCAGTATCTGATTAAAAAAATTATATAAATAAAAATAATAAACGGAGGATTTAGAATTCTTTCTTATTTAGCGTAGTTTGCACGTAGTGCTAATTTGATTAAGAATTGTTCAAAAATGATAACTTCTATCGCCTTTTTATCGATACTGAAAACAATATTAAATTGCCAATATAGTTGTTTTAAGTACCCTCTTAAAGAAAAAGGATGAACAATTATTCATGTTTTCATTGGCGGATTAAGAGATCAGTTTGGGGTTGGATATCTCCCCATTTTTTCGATTTTTTTTTTTAATTTCGTGCAGAATTTGACTGGAACCTCATTGGATCTCCCCTTTTCGAAGGTTAGATCCGCCGGTGTATTTCAGTGTCTTTTGACATATTTTTGTTCAGATTTATAAAGTATTGGTGATAATGACAAATGATTATGTAGGGACGTATATTGATATACGGTCTTTAAGTGATCAATGCAAATGCAAAAAAAAAAATTAAAAAATTAAAAAAAAATTAAAAAAAAGCTCGAATTGAGTATATCTGTAGAATTTAAACTTATCAATTTGTAATATGCAGAATTCAAATTCACAGCAACTTTGGTATTTAGTCATTATGTAAACACTGAAATTTTTTCTCTTTTCTACAAAAAAAAATACGATACGCATAAATTTGAAGTCTTATTAATGCAACCCAGAGGCGATGCGAAAATTATGTTTTTGCTAAATTTCGACAGTTATGCAAGATGTTCCCTTATAACTTCGGAATCATAATATGATCAAGATACATAGAAAATATGTACAACATTTACATGTGACGTACTTCTTTTATCCATTTTCAATAACAGTACATTTTTATGGAATCGCTGGATAAAAATTATATTCCCCGTATTATCATCTATTTTTGTCCATGCTTTGTTATAGAAGCTAAAACACAACATACGTCAATTCTTTAGCAATAACATTGCATTTAAACTGGGAACCTTTTATATTCCCCGTATTATCAATGATATTTGTCCATGTGCTATAATCAACCAGTTGGACCGACACTAGACACTGGGCAGCTTTCAACGGTAAAGAATAAACGTCCATATTTGTCTACATCAATGGATGCGGGATCAGAATCAGATATCAGGCAAAGTACTCTTAAAACACTGTCATCCATTGCCCGAAAGAGGGGCCAAATGACAATTCGGAATACACACGACCACGGGATAGTCATCGAGTTGATTGTAAGATAACTTGGCAAATAAAATGGGGAGATGTGGGCATAATAACTACAGATGGTGAAAATAGTTTTTAAGAAAATATGAAAGCTAAAATAAAAAATTCTGAAAATTTTAACTGAAGAAAACACGAATGCATACAACTCAATCAATGGAGATCCTCATAAAAACTCCACACTTCAAGAAAAAATACTGGATATTGTCAACGTTTGAATGTACAGGAGACAAAATTCCTGCAGATACATGGTAAAATTAACCAAATGCAACAACGCTTATATTTTTCTTCATCTTCTATACCTTCAACATTTTCTATTTAGTCTCTTGTTGCCCGTAAATAATTTTACGATTATCTTTTTTTAGAAATTAAAGCGTAAATCCGACAAAACAGTACTTCAGTACTTTGATTTTTTATTGTCATGAATGTGATGAATTATTCTTTAAGTGTTACTGGTCTCGCTCATAACACAGATCATGCTTACTCTCTGGATGTACATGATAGCATTTTTTTTCTAATCATGATTCCCGGTTCTGCATCATGTCATTTCTATATCGAATTTATTTAGAAATTTAAGAATTTTCAATCAATTAGAGTAAGGTCCACTAGTAACTTGATTACTTCTAATGGCTGAGTGTACAGAGTTGACAGGGCGCATATGGTTAATAAGTGTAGTTAGGTCATATGAAAAAGAAAGGAAATGGGGTAAATGTCAATGAGACAATATCCCATCTCCAGGTTAAGGGGGTTCGCTACTCCATATGAAAATAAATAGGATTTCGAATATAAATGATTTTTTGTTAGAAAATCAAAACAGAAATAATTTAAGTGAAAAAAATTGATAGGTTGATGATCTCGTTTTTGAGTTATAAGGGATTGAAAATTTGGCGGGAAACTGAACTCCTCGGATTTTTCATAGGATTAACATAAACAAGGTTTGACCACGAATGAATGTGACAGAATAAATAAAATTTAATGAAATTTTTATAGAATGTTCATGAAGATGTATGAAATGAAATTATGGGAAAATTAAGGAGGTCCATTGGCAAAAAATTATAATGCTTTTAAATGGATAAAACCAGAGAATTCCGACAGAAATTCTAAAACATGAGGAGCGAACCTCCTTAAAACGATCCAAAACAAAGCATCTATATATGTAAATCCTTAACGTGAACTGTCACAGACAGACTATGGAGACAAGCCACGATCCATATCTACTGTATTTATCGATAAAGAACACTCACTAAGACTCGTATAGAAGGCACAAATTTTCTGCTCTTACCTGACTTCCAAGACTTCCAAATTTCTATACAATGCCAATGACAAACCAAGAAAATTTTCTGACCACTTTTTATTGCTTGAATCTCAGAATGAAGTGCATGAACCTTTTATTTTTTGTTGTTTATTGTCAACCTTTCATTAAGTCCTTCTAATTGAAAACACATTCATGAAATTCTCATTTTTTTTTTCATTCAAAGTTGGCATCTACCTTAAGGTATACACTTATATCTAAATCTATGAGATTTTGATATAAGTTGGCTCAATTGAGGATCAAATCCTACAAATACCCAAAATCCTTAATAAAAGGTATGGGCACAATGCTATTTTTTCTAGAACTGGGGTCAAAGTTTCCTTATTTGTAGCCATTTTGCACCTACAATGAATGCAAGCGGAAAATATGGAAAGGCAACTTTCAGCTTTATAGAAATGAACCTTTTATCCATGAGAATTTTATACATTTTTGTAAATAAATAGTTTATGGTATGATTTATTGGTTACAATGAAAAATGTATATGTCACCATGCTTTTAACGGAGATATTTTACGAAGTTTCGGATTTATTATTATCAACGAGAAAAAAAATGGGAGTAATTCGCAGCAAAGTGGACAAAATATGACGTTTCACATGTGTCAGTCAATTATGACGTCACAAAGAAAAAGCTGTCAAAGCACTGTTCCGGCCAGAAAATCAAACCTATCCCGTATCCGGCTCTTTATTTGTTAAATGCGTAATTGAATTGCGCAGCGCAACGGTGTTCTGTCTACCTTAAACTCGGTTTTGCCACTCATTATATCTGAAGTCTAATAGTCAACATGAAACCTAAAATGAGGAATAGAATTAATAATCTAATTCTGTTAGATTTCCTGATTATGTTGTTAAATGTTTCTCCTTTCTTTTACTATTTTTTTTAATTTGCGGTATTTAATTCATAAGTGGTCGAAATACTGGTTGACTGTTAGTCTCCGATGGCATTCACCAACCCATCAGTCAGTACTTTGGTGTTAACTAGAAAACCGATTTATTTGAGGTTTTAGAAAATTCTGTTTATATCAGTCTCCCTCTTCAATAGCCCTGTCCTTGGCTGATTTTGTCTTTTTGGTTATTTGTTCTCTTTCAGAACAACCGCCGTGCGCGGTCCCGGCTTATGAATTGGCCCGCAGCATCCTCTGAGCTTGGAGTATGAGTCTTCCTAACAAAGGACCCAGAGGGAACCCCGGGATATAGAAATATGACCTAGTATCTCTGGCTTGCGGGGTGTGACCCCTCCTAAACGGAGGCTGACCCCGAGGGTCCCGGGATATAGAAATAGGACCCATTCCGTGGTTGTGCGGGATTAATGAATACACAACCCATCTTTCGGATGGGATGTAAACTCAGGTCCACGTGTTGGAAGAAACGCCACGCTTCCTGCACGTTAAAGAACCCTTGTAGCAAGCTCTTTTTGGGGTGGTCCGTAGGTGATCGGCTACAAGGCTAAATTCCCCGCCCTTGACGATTTCACCCTACTTTTCCAGTGGCAGTCAGAATTTCCCGTCCCATGACCCTTTCCATACCCAAAAGTGATTATTTATTAACAAACTTGTTCTCGTCTTGATATAGCTGAAATATTGCTCAGTAGACGTTAAACAATATTCAATCAATCAATCAGATTTAACAAAGTTTTGGTTTATGGTCTTTTGACCATTTCTTAATTTGGTCACGGTGTGGAAGGTACCGGACAAATTAAATTGCACCGTATTCACTTTGCCTGCAAAATTGACGTTAGTGAAAAACAAAATACCGAAGTTACCGTTAATTTATTTTCTGCATATGCGCATTTCGATAACTTATGTTTCATCAGAGTAGTATATAAGCACCGTTCAGTTCGTATTTGTCGAGGAGCTGGTCGAGGAGCAGTCGAGGAGACACTGTATTAATACTATATTAATGCCTTTGAATTTGTCGAGGAGCTGATGTACTTTAGTATGTCATCGAACTTTGGCTTCGCCATATATGTCTCGCCTTTAGCCTTGGTCTCGCCTATTCAAGTGCTTATGTACTAATATTCTATGGCTTCGGATCTGTCGAGGAGCTAATAGTATATTCTATGGCTTCGGATTCGTCGAGGAGCTATTGTTCTAATAGTATAATCTATGGCTTCGGCTTTGTCGAGGAGCTATTGTTTAAATAGTATATTCTATGGCTCCGGATTTGTCGAGGAGCTATTGTTTTAATAGTATTATTCGATGGCTTCGCATTTGTCGAGTTTGGCCTTGCCACATGTGTCGCCTTTGTTTTGGTCTGCTCCTCTAACATGCTTTTATTATTGAAGCTCGGGTCTCGCCTTAAGTCAAAAACTTAAATTAGATATGCAAATGAGGTGTTACTTATTGTCAAAAACAGTTCACTCTAGTATCGTACTAGCTTTAATCCTAACCCCAAACCCTAACCTTTATGTTTAACCCTAACCCTTATGTATAAAACTAAAACTCTTATGTATATAACTTTAACCCTAATGTATATTTCAGTAACCTAACCTTTATGTATATAACTTTAACCCTAATGTATATTTCAGTAACTCTGATGTAATAACAGTAACCCTAATGTATATAACACTAACCCTAATGTATATAACA